>JAWQUT010000043.1:2637742-2658073 GCA_033807755.1 Ellobium chinense
TCCCCACCCACCCCTACAAATCCGTAACACAAAAATGGCTGAAAAAAAAAGAGATAATGTGGTTCTTGTATGTGGACACAAAAGTTTGCGTTCATCCCCTAAGGGAATTTGCTTTATTTACCAACATGTAAACCATTTGACCATCATTGCTCATGTAATCATATTCAGTTTTTAAACTTGTTTGAATGAAGCTCAGGACATACAGGAAGAAGAAACTGAGACTATCATAATCACTTTAAAAGTTGAATGCTTCCAAAGATACTGAAGACAATGATGTAACTCAGCTCTGATGATATTTGTGAGCTGTTACTGACTGTCGTCCTCGTTATCCTCCAGCGTTGCAAGGTTGCAGAAGCCTAATTGGTAGACAAAATTTTGACTATCAGAGTAAATAATATAGGAATATCGAATTTATTTACTAAATTGTATTAATAATAATAATAAAATTATTAATTGAATATTAAAGTTATTGAATTATTGAATAATTATTTATTAATTGTACAGACATAATCGTATAACATGAAACCACACCGCAAAAGTGGTGAAATTCAGTCTTGGAATTGTAAAAAAAAAAAAAATGTTGTTAACAGTTTTTCCAATGGCTTTAGCGGATTTCATTTATCCAGGCCTGTGATCTGCCAAAAAAAAAAAAAGTTTTAACCCCTTTTCATCCTCACTAAAATTGTGAAAAATCTAAATGAAGGACCCCCCCTGTAAACAGTTTATAATTTGAGCATAGTGGTGGCACCAGACCTGCAAACTAGTCTTGGCCATCTCTGAATATTCCTGTGCGTGGTTTGAGGAGAAATTTTTATCAAATGGCTCAAAGAGGCTTTTACAATTTGGCTCCTGAATCCTACAGATGCTGTGCAGGGAAAGCTCTTCACCGATGTCGGTCTTGCGATACCCGCTGTAGCTCACAACAGAACACACCTTCATTCCCAGGGTTACTATATAGGTTTGTTCCCCTTCAGAAAGTGGACGGAGTTTAGCCGTTAATATAAACATTTGGATTTTTTTTAAACTTCGGAAGTAGGAGCTTAGCAACAATGGCAATCACGATCTAAAGTTTCAAATTTGTCAGTGGCGTTATGCCAAAAGAGAATGTGGCAAGAATTAACAGTGACATGCATACTAATTAATCAAGCAAAGACATAGGTATAGGAAACTTCTCTGGCTAGTCAGTCCACTCTTTTCTAACTCTTCCGCATCAGGTGCAGCTACTTTTGTTTGCTAAAAGACTCACTCTTGCTTTATTTAGAATCTCCCAGGAATCATCCACAGGACCACCCTTTTCGTTGCCTGCCGTTATACCCGCACGGACCAAACACACATAGCGCAGATTTTAACAAGTACAACAGTCAAGATCCAAACATGACCTATTTACAACACTGGACAGAATAGAATAGGATGATATGTATAATTTTCATTTTAAGTATCATTGAAAAGTAATTTTGCTTTGTGGGCATTGAGATAACTAGAATCTGCAATATTTTACCCTATTCAAGTTCTCAATGTATAGGACTTGCAAGAATAAGTTTGGCAAGGTCATTAATCATCCACAGAGAAAAGTGGCTTCGAATATTTATTTATTTAATCATTGATTAATTGATTAATTAATTAATTTATTTATTTATGTCATAAAATATTTATTTTCAATGTTTGACCACCCATATACTGTCCAGTACAGTCATGTAAGAGCAACGGACGTGTTGAACTTGTTATCATAGCAATATCCTTGGGACTTACACAACTAACAACTAAACTATGTGGAGATCGTAACAAAAGATTTCTTAATACAGAAGCATTTTTTGTGCACCCTTGTGAGCCTGCACAGATTGCAATTATAATCACCAATGTACCATTTCACTAACAGACCCATAACATTGCCCCTGCTTCTACTAGTGCAATTTAAAATGTCTGTAGACAATAAAATTTGTCACGTGGGAAGAAACAGTAATCAAACTCGTAACAACTATTAGATATTTATTGTATTTTGTTGATATCGTTTGCTTTTTATCATTACGTGGACGTGCAGTGTTCCTGATCAATCAATCTCTTCAAGCTTTAATTATTACATTACGTTTCCTTGTGTTAAGGTTGTAGAAATGAGCAGGTTTCTAATACCTATTAATATGCCAAAATTACTGATTGCGTACAACCTATCTATCCGCTAATATATGAGATTCCCACTTTTTGGGGGCCCTGCCAGCCAGTGTCAGGATGTAGAAATATGTAAAAAGGTCCTGATCTATATAAGACACGCAATTTGCAAGGTTCAAGTAACCTACAATCTGAGCTTCATAAATATAAAAAAAAATAAAGTATGTTAGGCCTATGTATTAGCACGTGGTGAAAACCAATCTAATGAAAAATAGGGGACCAGTTCAGAAAAAGAGATGAGTGTCTTTGGAACGGATTTGTGAAAAACGTTGGTCGTTGTCCTCTCCCTCCCTCCTCCCCCTCCCTTTTCCCCTCTTTCTTCCCATTCAAAGATAGGACAGTGGAAATACTTTAACCTGCATGGACAAAAACATGAAATCACAGCTGAATTTGTAGAATAGCATATTTCATTTATAGGGCCGGAGATAGAAAAAGAAAAAAAAAAAACACACTAAGATAACTAACTATGAACTCGCAGTATGTTAGTCTAGGGGAAACAACCCAAGTAATTCTGTCGCAAGCTAAATGAGAAGTAATGAGCCTTACCGCCCTTAATCACAAAATAACTGGTGGGTTAAAATCTGACGGTACTGTACTTTACATGTATCAACCACTCGCATAGTTACCCTATCCGGGGATTTCCACACTCGCTAAAGTAGTTTCCCTAGATCGAGATCTGGATGAAGAAAGTATGGAATGAAGTTTAAATCAAATGATAGCATCTTAACTCTGATTATGTGACCACGGCTACTCAGTTAACTTTATCTGCTAGGAAGTCAGACTGTTTTGCACGGCACAGTCCAGGCAGTAAAATATTTGAATGTGAGTAACCATATGTTTCCATAAACATAAACAGGAAAATATTATTATTATGGACTGACTTGTCAGGTTCATGTAGTTATTTTCGTCTCCATGGTCAAGGGGAACTAATCCACTAATTCTTGCTACAAAACAATAATTGTGTAGTTACCGCCCTTGGTAAGGTGTGGTTTCTTTGAAACGCAAACAAAACAGCTATGTTTTTTGGTGGATACAGTATTTTCCTTTTTCTTACCCTCTTTCGATACATACACACATGTGAGGGACTTGAAATACATCTGTCGTCTTTTATTTGAACCTCCCATTCACGCAATATATTTATCATCATTGTCTTCGTCGCTGTCATCTCCACATTAATTTGTCATTTGTAATCAAAACAGACCTTTTAAATAAAAAATAAGAATACTCCATGCGAGAGTAAGAAATGATCCCAGTAAAAGGTACACCAGAATTCAATACACCTATGGAGAATAAAAGAAGAAAATATGACACAGCCTAATATACTCGATAGTCACCATCATTGTAACGTTACAACCTCTCTTTTGTCATTATCATCATGACCCACAAATTTTATCATCATCAAATCATTATGATTATTATGGGTCATCATTATCCTGAGGTCCAGTTTTACAAAGGTATTAAAAGATTTAAAAAGAATTAAGGAATTCTCGTGAACAGAATGGACATGACATTTTATTTCACATGAATAATAATAACAACATTATGCCATTACAATGATGTATCAGCAAACTACTGGTCATGCATAGCACGACAAGACTGTGTCAGATAATATGCTTCAGTTGTATACAGTACGTGTGTGTCTTGTATAAAATTATTAATATGATCTTTTCAAGGACTGCTGCAATATAATGAATAATGGTGGTGGTGGTGGTGGTAGTACTGATAGTAATGATGATGATGATGAAAGGTTGATTACATCGATGACTTCGACATGATGATGGGAAAGGTAACACGCGTTAAGTGCATGGGCACTTGGAACCATCTTCTATTTCATGCGGATGACATGTCAACCTCCAACGCTGAAGACAGACAAAACGAAGGCAACAGACAATCGTTGAGATTAAAAAAAAACAATGAAAAGTGTATGAGAAATAGATAAAAGGATGGCTTATGACAAAATAAAATGTAACTTGAGACATTGGTATTCCATAACAGTTTGCGTAGTCTGTAATTACAGATATGAGACATTTGGTTTTCCATACTTCAGTAACAATGCAGCTTGTGAGGTTGTGTATGACTGGTTTAGTGTATCAATAATAAGTGCTGTAGGGGACGAGCTAAGCATTCTTGAACATTACACATGTATTTAACACTATTGCGCTATGACAATATTAAAAACTTATGTTCAAGTTCGGATCTGTAACGGATAGTTTAGACAGAGACAGGGGACGCACGGCATATCCTGGTGTATTAGTCATTTTGCAAGTTACAAACTAAATCAAGAATGAGATGTAAATTTCACATATAGTTCATAACATGCAAAATGATCATAACACCAGGAAATATTATGTGCGCATGCGTACCTCAGCCATTTTGATTTGTAAGAGATCCGAACTTGAAAGTAAACACTCTCTAATGTTCACACCTCAAAAATGCTTACCAGGCGTAACAGCAAAAAATGCGAGCATATTCGTTTGCTTTACCATATGCTTGAGAGGAATTATTATAAATGTGCGTATGTGTGCTAAATGCATCAGTATTTTGTCTTTAGAGGATTTCTCCTTATTTGTCAAGGAAGCGGATGATCACTTGTAGAAACATGAAGTGATGTAAAGAAGACATCTATGCTGTACGTCTTAAAAAGAACGGGAACAGTGGATTCTTTTCATAATATTATTGGACGGAAAAATGAATAAAGGGGCTTTTTACGGAAATGGTCTGGTCAAGTATTATGAAAACAAAACTACAGTTTTCATCTCATGTTCACTTTAGCCGCCTGACCGAATTCCACAAAAATCAGACCTGAGAAAAACTGCATATTTTGCTACCATATTCCTAGCAAGAAGATATTACTTCCTTAAAGAGAAAAACAAATGTTATCTTTTTACGTTTTGAACTCGTACAAAAGTCACTAATCCAAAAAGCCAAAAAGAAGAGACTTTCCACGTGGCTAAACTAGGCTAACCGACGCCCAATATTTTTTTTTACATCACAGCTGTTTTCCAGTCAAAACTTTTCTTACCAAATAACTTTAGATTTAAGTAAAATTCTCAGTAATTCACACTTTCAGGCCATGGCAAATATGTGATTGTTCGTCCTGGCTAGTTGATTCAGAGAGGTACAGGCCTAGAAGACTGTGCAAAATGATATCAAAGTTTTACATTTGGCCTAATTTATCTGTATCGAAGTAACAACCATGTGTCCAAGAAAAAAAAAAGAAAGAAAGTCTCGTACTGTTAACGTTACTGAGAAGACCATCATCCATGGGCTGGGCTTAAAGTAAAAATTAAGAAGGGAATCATGAAAAGTGAAACAAGAGATATGACATGAATTATCAACTCGACTTGGCTGCAGCTTTTTTCTTTCTCTCTCGGATTCTCTCTTTCAAAGACTTGGACAACTTGACGGTGGAAGGCCGGTCTATCAGGTTGTCCAGTGTCTCCGGCGAGGTCCGGATGGTGTGGACAATCTCAAGCTGGAGCAACTGACCGGTCAGTCCCGTCACCTGAGGGAGGAAAGATCATCAGTTGGTCAGGTCTGATCATTGCAACAGATATTTTGCTCAACGTGAATACTTTCCTTAATAACTCAAAAAAAAAAAAAAATGGGTATTCTGCTTAGCGCTCTGTTGGTCCATTTTCACATTGCAGTCATCTTCCGCTATACCTTGCGTGCTCAATACTGCCTGTGCGGTATTTTTGTAAAGGTCAAAGTGTACACAATCTAAAGCGTTTCATCTGCACCTTTACCAAGGAGAGGCAATTCAGTCAAATGAAACCACTTGATTTAGTTCCAGATTTCCACCTGCCTTCAGCTAGTCTAGAACAACAACAAAACAAAAAACAACAACAACAACAACAACAACAACACACACACACACACACACACACACACACACACACACACACACACCTCTGCCCAGTCGGATTTTAGCATGCTTTAAAATTCCTCCAAGGTGTTGATCAAGGTAATAATAATTATACTCAATCCTCAAGGTTATCCCTAAGATGCGACCTGAGGCACACCTATCTTTGCCTCCAGCTCTTCTAGGTTCTCAGAGAATCTATCCAAGTCTGATCTGAACACACCATTGGACTTCTCTGAGATGTTAACTTTTGCCCCACCAAAGTTTATCCATTTGTCTACATTTACTCTCAAAGCAAATCGAAGTGCACATACCTCTGCCTCCAACTCCTCTAGATTCTCAGAGAATCTATCCAGATCTGATCTGAGCGCACCATAGGACTTCTCTGAGGTGTTTATCTTCTCGGTCAGGAGGATCCTCTCGTGAGACTTGGCGAGAATCTGGTCCTGTACCATCTCCAGGTCGGTCTCCATCAGCCTGAGATAGTCTTCCAGTTCCTTCACCTGGTGAGAGGCGTTAGACTTCTAAGGGGACGTGCACGGTTGGGAACTCAAGCGTCTAGCGCTACTCAGCATGCAGGCATGCTGTTGTGGCTAGACTATGTCCAGACATGCAGTTTTGACAGACTAGACCTAGATCTATGTTTACTAGTGTATACTAGGAAATATCATGCAAATACAGTACGCTAGACTAAATATATATTGTACGCTGTTGGATATTGAGAATACAGCATACAGTTTTGTTAGAGTATAGAACTATCGATTAGGCCATTTTACAAGTATCGTGTGTCCATTTGGTATAATTCTATTATTCTCTCAGAGTCTACATGAGTTAATGCTAGAGGCAGGTTCGGTAGAGGGAACATACCTTGGAGAGAATCTAGAGACCCCCCCTCCCTCTCTCACTGGCCTCGCTTCTAACCTTAACATTACTCCTCCTCCTACTCTTGTCCCACTTTCCCCAGCCCTAGTACATCTTGGGAGAGTCCCAAAATTATAGCAAATGGATGAACGACGACATTCGTAAACTATGGTGATGCCATCTTTTCTAATGTAGCCTGAACTGAACATTCAGGCATGCAATTATGGTAGATGAAGTATACAATTTATGATGTGTTGTGGATAATGAGCATTACATTATGCAGGTTTGATGGACACGGCTCTGTTCGCTACAGGATACCGAGCATCATATTGACTATATAAAATTTAAGTTTGGAGGCACCACTTTAAAATAAGACATTTCAACAGTATACATTTTCTTAACACGTAAAATATCTGATTTTTTTTTTCTCGACAGAGGATGTTAGCTGGAGACGTGGGACCAAGGTCTCTCCTGTTAAGCTTAATACAGATGTTGAGATTAAAAGGACAGTAAGTTGATGATTGTGTATGCTGGGCGGCGGTATAAATATGCTGCGTGCGTGAATTTCGAGTATACGCAGAAATTCCTGACATATTATTATGATAATTTTGACAAGATGTACAGGGTTATAAAGATCTTTCACAATGTGAAGATTCCATCCAAAAATAAGATAGTGTAGTCATATTTTCAAAAAAGTCTGTGAACAGAAGAAAGAACCTTTGAATGCTATTCCATTCCTTGTACGAGATGTACAAGTCTTTTATGGGGAAATGTGAGAGTAAAGTCAACAAAAATATGAGACGTCACGAAGTAAGCAACTTAGCAGAATTCTATGACTGTTTTGAGTGAATCCTATTACAACATCTGGCTGAAAATTTTTTTCATAATCTCATTTTATCTCAGATTCCAGATACTTTTTCTAGGCAGTATTGTATTACAACCTCCTCGCCTTACGCGTTGCAAAGCTCTGGTATCCTGCAGATCTATTTAAAATTAATCTAAAGATGTCGAATACCTCAAGACTTCGAATTTCAGAGTCAATCCCTTGAAATCTTAGGGTTTCATTAGTTTATGCCAGGCGAAGGTTTTTAGTGGGGTGGGAGTGTGGGACCTGAATTGTACTGATTTCCCGTATACTTTTGCTATACGCACTTATAGGCCCACACTGTACAAGGTTGCTTCGTTGGCCAAGTTCATTAAGGCATAAAATATTCAGATTCTAAACAATGGACGGATCGATTCACTGGCTGGAGTTGCTTTGCGCAGTCGGTCACGTGGAGACAAATTTGAGTTAGTACCATGATGTGGAGAGAAAAAGAAAAGGAAACAAAAGGAAATGGCTATTGTTAGATACAGACATAAATAGTTCAGTAGTCATTCTACAATCTTTAGTACAGGGTCCTTATTCTAACTGATTCATGAATAGGCCTATTTCCCATTCCGCATAGTTATTTACTTTCATACTCATATTCGTCCACAGATGTGACATAAGATATTTAGAGATGTGCAAAAATAGATGATTTATAGTAATTGTTTGCTGCTTCTGGTCTGCTTTTTACCAAGAAGATAATTAGAGCCCAGTCTTTCATAATAGATTATCAGAAGTATATAATATGTGTGTAAGTGTTAGTAAACAGAGATATTATAAAAACTGTCACTCTAGAGTCTTTGTTAAAACCTGAATCATTTCGTTCATACCATGAGTAAGTGATTCATATGAATTAATTATGTCGTATTCAATTTGCAAGCATAATTTTCTTCACCAGTGACAGATTCAAATAACTATGCAACATTTATTGAAAGAGATGATTTGCCTATTACTGTACCATGTCACCGTCGTTAATTACACGAATTTTGTCACACAAAAAAACAAACATATGTTTTGACTAGGCTCATATACCTACAGATTTATATACCTACCTGCCTGAGCAGTTTCGATCGTTTAGTCTGAAGACTGTAATTTTTCTTAGTTTGCTGTAAAGTCACTTTTAGAAAATCCACCATACTCTCCTTCTGATGAATCTCGTCCGTGCGGACTTTCTGTTCCTCTTTCGATTTGTTCAACTTTTTTTCCAGGTCTTGAAGTTCGTTTTCAATGAGTCTGAGCTTCTCTCTGTTGTTGTGCAATATACTCTGAGCAATTTTCACATTCTTTTCCACTCTTTTCTGCTTCTGTTTTTCCGTTTGTAAAATCTCCTCCCTTCGTCGAGCCACAGTCCTTGTTTCCCGGATAAACTCGTTAATTTCGTGCATGAACTGAGCGTCCCTGGACAACCACTGACGAGCCGTTTCACACATCCGGGTTATTTTTCCACAAACGTCATTGACGAATCCTAAAATAGGAAAGGCTTTGAGGTCACACGTGACCATCAGCCGCTCCGCGAAGTCGCTTTTGTCGATAAGGTCTTTGTGTAGAGAGTTT
The DNA here is from genome assembly GCA_033807755.1 of Ellobium chinense. Classification (NCBI taxonomy): domain Eukaryota; kingdom Metazoa; phylum Mollusca; class Gastropoda; order Ellobiida; family Ellobiidae; genus Ellobium; species Ellobium chinense. The sequence goes on from JAWQUT010000043.1 coordinate 2,647,054, forward strand.
CCGTAGCTCTTCAGGACCATGTTAGCGTTGCCGACTTGCGTGTCGAGGTCTTTGAGGAAGTCTTCAATGTCCAGGGCGTACTGCTGGCAGACAGGTACCTGGAGGTCAGCGCTGTGGCTGCTGATGTAGTTATTGCTGAGGCGCTGCACCACGCTGTTGTTGAACTTGTTCAGAAGGGCCTGAAAGTGTAGAACAATGAATTAGTAACCAAAGAAATTGCAGTATGATACATGTATTATCTAACATGAAAAACAAAAGCAATTATGTAAACAAAAACAAACAGTCGTGTAGGAATTGCTAACAATTACTAATTTTCAATTATGAATTATGACAACGTCTTAAAATTTGTCCTGATTGGACCAGGGTCCCCATAATTTTATCAAAAGATAAGGGGGAAGTAACCAATAGTTAACTAGTGGTTACTAACTGTTGGCGTCAATTTGCAGTTATTTTGTCTCGAGGCTAAATTAGTAGGGATGTACAGGAGGGAAGATCTGGGATGACCATACTTTATTTCAAACTCTAACAGTCACAATGGGTTAGGAGATGACTATTCTGTTATCTAAAGAGTAGAGATCACATCTCATCAATAGTTCTTTTGGCGTACTAGGTTCCTCAGCAGAGAAAGCTTTGCAACAAAGACCAGACCACGAACTTACTCTTTAATGACTGCACAGAGATGGCATATCGCTTACATGCGCACATTTAGCAATATCTTGAACAGTCTTAAATTTCTCAAATGAAATAGTATTGTCCTGGAATCCTTTTTCACAGAGGCTTTCTATGTGGGCTGCATGTGAATAACGGTAACAAACCTGAAGTGCTTCTGAGGTATTCTTGAGCTCGTCCCAGAACGTCGTGAGGAAATCTACCAAAGCCTTGTCAGGGTTTTTGCCAGCCCTCAGGTTGTTTAGAAGTTTGACAAGTCTAGTGTCGCTGTCGATGACCTGATGTTATGAAAAAAAAGTTGTTAATTTATTTCACTTTATGTTTGTGTACACATATTAATTACCTGGATTCATTTATTCTTTTTAAATTAAACATATTCTTCTTCGAACCCTGACGATCTGTTCTCAGGCTGTGTACTAAGATGCATGTTTCTTTACCCTCTACCGCTTACCATTTTACAGACCGTAGACATGAAGGATCTGACCAGCCCTGCCTTCTTGAAACACTTGATGATCAATTACCTAGGTCAACACACTTTATGTATTCACGATAAATGCACTGGTGACCAACACACTTGAATCTGAACTTTCAGCTCTACTCTCTTCCATTCGTATAAACAGGAAGTCTGTCACTGGTATCCCGTCAAGGCCAAGAGGATTCTTGCTCGATCAATCCAGTTATACAAGGAATCTGAATATTAACTCAGAAAGACAGAACATAAGAATCCAGAATTTACCCAGAGGAATTTTGTTCAATCCATCGCTGCTACAAACAGGTTACATTGCATGTATGTATACTGATTACTAACCTCCAACTTTACGTTTCTTTTGCGCAGTTCTGTGTTAGCTTGAAGCAAACGCTCATCACATTCCTTCAGATATATCAAATAGTCTTCTCCTGAGGCTGTCTCCACCCTGAAACAGAATAAGAAAATAGTAAGCAAAAGACAGTTCAATTTCACTGTCACTACCAGCATCACTAGTGATACCCTGTTTTTCTAGTATCAAATTCGGAAGATTATCATAAACATCAAATAGTTTTCTGTATTGTGCAGAAAATCATTATTGTAACTATTTCAGATTTCCAAATGCTGGAACAGACAAAAAGGACGATTCTGAAGACTAGTCGTTTGACCTACGGTCAATTTCTAAAGACTATGTACTCCACACGTAGTCATCAAAGTTGCAGGATATAAATAATAATAATGAGAATTGAGTAGTCCTCAAAATATATCTTGTGGCTATAATTTGTTGGGGGAAGGANNNNGAAGGGGCTAGAGTTTAAAAATGTAGTATTTAATACTCACTTGTGAAACTCTCTGTTTATCCTCTCGGCCTCTTCCTCGACATTTGCTACGTGAGCTCTCATAAGATCCAGTCCCTCGAGATAAACTCGCTGCAACCCCACGGTATTTCGTGACGCCACTGCCCTTGATGACGCAGCATTGTCACGTGCTGTCGTTAAGGCCGGGAGGTGATCACGTGATGTTGCTACCTCGAGATTGTCACGTGATGAGGTAGCCTCACCTGAAGGGTTGTTGGCGTTGGTAGTCTCCCCTCGTGAGGAGTGAGATGAAGCTGAAGGGCGGCGTTCAGTTGGCATGGGCGATTCCTGGTCATCAGAATGAGAAAGAAGAATACTCAGTTAAGTTCAATGACTGGCTGATGGTTTTGCCTCATTTATGAAAAGATAGCATAAACTCTGCAGACCTGAGCCGTATGCACAATCCTCCCGTTAGTTAACATACTGCGGTAATCATGGGAAATTCCCAAACATTAAGTAATGTTCACTGTAGTTAACGTTATACATTACTTAATGCAAGGATTATGCACAGAGCCATTGTTACTGCAGATATAAAAAAATATGTATCCTTAGATTAGGAATCTATAAGAGTATTCATAGAAAATCCTGACTATCTGCGACACCAAATGAGTGGTTATCCAAAACTGGATGATTCTACTTTATTATATCTAAAAGTGAGATAGTTATGTATTCAGAAACAGGCTACACATTCCAAGCAAACTTGAGCTTGAGTTGTTATTTTCCCCGTAACAATGGCAAACTCGTTAAATTCAGTCACCCTTGCATTCTGTTATCTCAGACGACTACTTGTATTTGAATAAACAAATACAAACATTGGCTGCTCATCAGTTCCGTCAGGTAGCAAAAGACTACGATGGAAAAACCATAAAAATAACTTGTATTCCAAATAAAATTTTTTCGTGAAATATTCTACAATGGCATTCTGCAACTCTAATAACTGGATCTAAAAAGACAAACTTTTATCCTAAAGACAAAGAGGCCCTTTCTCGAAATTCATTACATGACTGCTTTAAAGTTGTACAGATAATAAGCACATGTTTTGGAGAACCATGAATAGGTAAGTGTATAAATTAGACAATATTCAGCTGTGATGATGTGTTAAGCGATAACTTCTCCTACCTTAAGTTATATAGTATATTACTTTACGCAGCAACATGGGCCAAATATCGATATACGGTTTTCAATCCCGTATAGACAGTTACGCACAGCCTGTGATCGTAATTTGTTGGTGGTTGTTTTTTTTTAAAGATAATAGACTAAATCATTCATTTTACAGCCCCGAAGTAACTGCTACAGGTGAAACATGCAACCTGAATGAAAACTGCATAAAACTAAAACAGCATGAATCATGTTTGCATCAGCCAACAGCTCACTGATTGTAAATGGAATCGGGTTGGAAACAAAAATTAAAGCGTGACGTCAGGAAACTAAGTACATCTATTTGAACTACATAGGTGACTGTTCGTAACCCAGTCTGCAACGGCTCACTGATTGTAAATGGAATCAGGTTGGAAGCAAAAATTAAAGCGTGACGTTAGGAAACTAAGTAGATCTATGTGAACTACATTGGTGACTGTTCGTAACCCAGTCTGCAAATCCATAAATTCTGGATGCCATTAGCAATGAAACGAACTGTTGAAAATGGCCTTGTTGAAGCATACCAAACCCTTGAAACATATCGCTTACGGCTGTTTCCTGTTCCAAACACCGTAAAACAAGCGATCTCTGAGGGTTAAAGAGCAATTAAGATGAAACAGCGGTTGAGTGCTGTAAACTTATCGTCGATTCAGGGTATATTGGTAGCTTGACAACAGACCCTTTGTTTGGAAAAGTGTTGACTTTAAAACCCTCAGGCACAGGTGCCTACCCTGAGTGGGGGCAGAAAGTCATACAGTCCACTGTACAGTCCAAACCGCTTAATCGGAAGCTCTTGACTATGAAAGATTGCGTTTGAAAACAACTGCAATCATTCGGTTGCTTTAAATGTACAAATTGCAGACTTCTTTCATCTGAAAAGTGTTGCAATAAATTAACCGCAAGTTGCTACTGATCGGAGTCGATTGTAGTCAGAACCGTGTAAAATCTGCCAGTGCTGAAGGTCATTGTAGAATTCTTAAATATATTCAACAATCGACGGCTAACGAGCACACTGTTACTGTGTTGTTATCATATATCCAACACTCGCTTTACACATTGGCTCTCACCATTAATTTCTGTCCATGTCAACTTTTATGTACTTTTCATATTGTCTGAATATCCCTTCATTGATGCTCTGCATTGTACCTTTCCTGACAGGCCTAGACAAGGCCTTGAAATAAGATTGATGAATTTCATGCTAGTCTACATGCTTACAACATGCTTACATGCTTCCGTGGTGCTGACCTTGGAAAGAGAATGTATTATAATGACAGCGTGAATGTAGCCGTCCGGGATCAATACTGTCTTAAGTCCAATGATGACCTGACGGACTTACGATGGTATTATTTTCGGCTGGCGAATGTGAGTGTGGCGTGATACTGAATGCCTGGGAACCAAGAGGGTTAATATCTGAACACAGACATCCTGCATAATGCAAAAGAGTATAATCTCCAGTCACCTTTTTGCTCTTTTCCCCTCCCTCCCCTCCCCCCACCCCAAGTCCAAGCCACTCATCTCCTCAGCAACACACGGCCCTGCTCTAACTATAGATTTATTGATCTGTGCTCGGTTACTGATCGGTCCCAGAGTTGATACTGAGTGATTTATTGGTTTATAGTTTCTCGTTCACCCGCAACCCTATCCTTATCGCTGTCGTTATGTAAGTCATGTACCATTGGGCTTAAGGGGTTGTAAATTTTAAAGACAGGGGGAAACCGAGAACCGCTGTAAGGAGTAGTGATATCTAGAGTACAAGGAACAAAGAAAGGGGACAAAGGTGACATGAAGAAGGAAGAGGTGAACAGCCATGAAGGACTTGTTCAGGATTTTATGGAAATATCTCAAGATTGTTCCACAGAACTTGTCCTACAGTTATCAGAAAACAAATTTTACTCTGTGGAGTATTGGTCACTTTTCATTTCCTTGAATGTTTGTGTCAATAGCATCGTGGCTGTAAAAATTGCTTTGAACTCACTCCAGTGTTGCTGACTGTTGTTGTAACTGACATAATTCCCATCGAGTGGCTCAAGACGGGGCTCCAACAAGTCGTCGAATGAGAATTTACAATGTTCGTTTTGACCAATTTCCACAGAGACATGAGTCTCTTTTCATTAAGCTTGAACAGCCCAGCTATACAAGGCCGCGTCCATTTTGACGACTCGGTAAGTTTATTTCGAAAGATTAAGAGCCAGACAGGTTAATATTGAATGGTTTGGAGTACACCGAGGATGACAGAGTAGCAAAACTCACGTTTGTCCTTGGACATGTAGAGAAGGGGTGCATGGAAGTGAAAAAGCTGATGAGGTTGACAGGGACAGGGGCAATTCAGAACAGGAAAAGGATGGACAGAACAGAGGAGACATCACTGAGACGGTGGAAACTTAATGCATATGCGCATGGAGGATGAAGCGGATGAAGAGGATTCCAGTATCAGGAATATGAAGGAGATAGGCATGTACTGAGAAAGAAACAACGACGAAAGAGTTAGAAGCATTAGGTCTATGAATAACCATAGAACTGGTAGTGAAACAGTAAGTATATGGATTTTGAGAGAGAGCTGTTGAGGATAAGTGCTGAGCAAGTGTGGACGGTCCATTTTGCATTGACGTCCAATTAAAAATTAACAACAACAACAACAACAACAACAACAACAACAACAACAACAACAACAGCAATAACAACGACAGCAACAAAAAACAACGAAAAACAAAAACAAAACATTAAAAGGAGAAACATGATAACGCTATTTCCAGGAAATCATTGACTGAGTATTTATCAGAATCGACCGGTTTCTCCAAAGAGATGATTTATTATCATTCAATCATACTTGACAACCTGACCATCCCATGAATACAAGCGGAATATTATGGGAGGAGAATATTTGAGCTATGTGAAATGCAGTGGTTTGCTGTTGTGTCTGTGTATCAATCAATCCTCAAACTTGATACCGAAATCTTCATTACTTGAAGTATAGTTTTGTCTGTCTGTACGGGGTTTTCCCCACGAAGCAATCACGAAAGTTATGCTTGATTATAACAACACTCCAGAACAATAAAAGCTTCAAGAAGAGGTATCATATATAAAGAAAACTGAAATAAGATTCAAGGAAGAATTTTGAGCCTCCGATGTACACTTTATATTGCGACTGGCGTAGTTTACTCACCTTTTCCTCAGCCTTCTCTTGAGCTGTCGGTTTGATTCTCATGGCTTTTGGCTTGGTGGTCCTGGACGCGATTGGTTTGCGTCTCATATTACTCTTAGTCACTTCTACTGTACTTTGAATCACACGAGCCATTGGTTTTGGTCTTTTCAACACAAACTACCTAAGATCTGTTAACCTAATAAGCTGTTAAAGTCCTTGTGAATTATAACCATTCCTCACAAGATATTGGTCAAGATGTCTCAACACAGCTGAGAACAAGGAACAGTCACCTAATGGTGGCACCAGTGTAGAAGGTAGAATGATCTTTAAGCTCCTTATACCATCCTTACAACGATCAGTTCTGCACGACAAACAGCCAAAATGTCGTGGGATAATGGCAAGTATTAACAGTGACTATATAGTCGCACAAGTGTAAAGAGCTGCTATATATCTCTTTGTGTCACTTTCACGGTTCTCTATGTACCCATTACTCATTGTCACACTGTTAAGCACGGCCCAGCATAGGTACTTAAGTTCAACTCATTACGTCTATAATGGTCGTTACTTGTCAGCAATAGTAATACGAGGTTACATGACACACTTTTCACAGGAAACTCAAAGCTCATCTACCGTTCATAGGAATCCTCAGTTTACAAAAAGACTGTTCAAGACAAAGAAACTACTGTGACTTTCTAAAGACGATGGAAATCAAACGCAACAATTTATAACAACAAACGGTTCAGAACAGACATAATATGAAAGAAAAGTTGAGGGCTTGCACACTAACGATTGAATCATTTACCACCTTCAGAATTCCATTAGTGCATCAGTGCTGAATACACCACTGTAGCATTTAACATGCAGAGTTAGTTTAATACTTACGATGTGAAGAGATCCTATCGTTAATGCGCAAGCTCTCAAATATTGCAATAAAACTAAAATACACGCCATGTAACACAAGAAAGACGTTCTGTGGCCTTGTTGTCTTGCCAGCTTCATGTACAGATTTTGAGCACTTATTTTCACCACAATGACCACGAAATTCACGTTTCCACACCACAGGGCACTGACCTGACGCAGCGACAACATCGAGAAACTTGGCAAATCCAACATAAATACAGCTACTAACGTATAAGCATCCACAAACCAATTCCTTCCATGTGATTTACCATCTGATCATAATCGAACGCTCGTACTGTAGCCTGTAGCTGTGGGCCATTAGGCCGTTCTAGGGCTAGTCAGCGGAACACCACCGCATTAACAGGAGCCGGTCAACGCTGGAAACCCGATGGTGTAAAAACAAATGAATCAATAAGCCCAATTAGGAGATCGCTCACGTCACCAGTTATATCCACAAACTGCCTGCCTGGGTGCTCGGGCAAGATATTGTGTGTCCTAAATTAAGGCCTAAGCAATGGACTATTCTTGATTTGGTGATACCGGTGGCAGTATGGGTATGAGTAGTTGTCTATATTTAGTGACACTTTGCAGGTGGTTCCAGTACTGAGATAATATACATGCTTAAATTATTAGATTAACCGGACTATAACTTCATAAATCATTGCAGAATACCGATTTGTTTTAGCTAAGCCATGATGCTGCTTTGAAATAATTGTGTGCACGGAGAAGTCCAGTTTTGAAATAAAACATATCAAACATGCTTTTTAAACAAAAAAAAGACGAAGCTGCTTGTGACGACATTTGATGGACCAGAGTCTGACCTCCTTGCAATCTATACTCAGAAGAACGAAAGGAAATGGCAAGCACTTTCTAACACGTTTATGAGCTATATCAAAATACAGAAAGAGAACAAACCTTATCGCAAAGCTTTTCAAAGTTTGACTTGCCTGATAGTCACAATTTTACATGTAATGGGGCTGAAATAAAAGAGCCACTTCGTCGCTGGTTTCAGGAAGAGTAAGATAAATTTTCAAAGCACGTAGACTAATCCGGGTTTTATAAGTTCCCTTAGGAATTATATGCACTCCAATATATACCACCCAGGTGGTTACCACTCCTTGCAAAAAGCCTGTCCTTTAAATTTCATATTCAGTTGGGAAACTTTAAGGAACACGTGAATAGAATCTCTATATTGACTAATACCTTTTATCATGTACAAGTTTCGAAAATTAGGGTTCCCTCCTCAAGCACCAAGTACAACAGTGAAAATCAAATTAAAGGAATAACTAAAACAGTGTCTTGCAAGAGCATGGTGATTACGGGCCTTGAATGACGTATGTTGAACGTTCACAATGTACACCAGAACACTATGGATCAAGCGGCAAGTACCATGAATAAGAAATAAAGGAATAACTAAGACGCTGTCTTGCTCAAGCCTGGCGATTCTAGGTCTTGAAATACCTATGTCTAATATCCACAGTGTGCATCAAAACATCTTGATCAATTGAACTGTGTTATATACTTTGACTAAAGAACTCAGCCTAATGTCCAATGTGTTAAGCATTAGCATTTACAACTTACACACCAGTATCATATGTACGTGTTTCTAAGACTTATAGCTTTCACGTCTCGATGTTGGGGAACTGTAGGTAAGTGTCCTGTTGTTGGTAATGGAAGTTTCATGTTTAGTATCAAACAGGTACGTCACCATGGTCAATACAAGTAATGACACCTCAGAAGGAGCAAGTCCACTATGAGTGCTATGCGAATACAGTTGACTACGACTACATGCAGTCCTTATAATCGTGGCTTTCGCTTTAATGTTAAGATATTTTAGAAAACAAAACCTTTTCATTTATAGAAAACGAACCGCAGCTCCGGTCAGTTTCACCATCCGCCTATTCGCAATATTTGCCATGCCCTTGTAATGTTGTGGTTATACTGAATCCTATGACAATGACAAAGTGAATGAAATTCCACCACACCTAACGCGTATTCACCGACATGACTAATGGTACATAGACGACACCACACTGCTACCAGCTGTACCAATGTTTACTGAGGGACACTGAACCCAGAATATTTATTTAAAATTTATATTAAACCAAAATCTAATAAACTTTCGCGGTATGCATGATGCATTCAAGCGGGCAAGACGAATACTAAATTCCATTCCAAAGTTCTTGTTACTACCCTTTCTACCAACGTTTCTTCATTTCATATTGGGTATATTTATCTCTCACATCATTTACTTCTATTTAAGAGCTTGCGCATTAACAATGAGATATCTTACCATCGTAAGAATAATATTAATGCATCGGTGTTGAATGCACCCATAGTATGGTTCAGCATGTAGAATTAATTTAATTCTTACGATGGTAAGAGACCCCATCATTAATGCGCAAGCTCTCAATCACTTTAGATCACTACTGTAAGTTCACAATGATTTGGTTGCTGTTTGTTCTCGGCATTTGATTTCAGAATATTTTGAAGGTTACAGACAATCAATTAGCACTGATATTTTCCTAATTCTCCCACACTCTCTTTCACTGGAAAAATACAAAAGACATACTATTATGAAGCCTTTGCCAGAACTCAAGATATATTTGCAGCGGAAGGCAGTATCGTTTCTGAATATCGAGATTTAGGAGTTTCGATTCAGAATCCAAATTCAATGTCCGAAGTTTCGATACTCTCTATAAATGAGTGACAGCCAGTTATGACAGTCATTTCCGACGTTCTTTGTGCTCGTTTTCGCGCTTTTGCCACGCCTAAAAAGTTGCAATGATTTTTAGTATCCCAAGATTGTTTTTTTGTTTCGTTGAATCCCCATCCAGTTGTCAGTTTGTGATTTGCAGTGCCTGGAACCAGATTTTTTAGGTCTATTCAGCTAAAATGCTACATCAGACGACTGTACAGCTCGCCCAGACAAATCAATAAAATGAATTAAACGATCCAACAAAAAATTAATGCTAGCCTAGTTTTTTACGTGGGAAACTTTGCCGCATCTAGGAATAACAAGTACAGTATGGAGTTTTTATAATAGGCGCTAGAAACGGACACGACAATTCCGCTAATGGAATGATGTTTTTTACAGGTCAATGGCGAGGGAATGTGTAGATCAAACGTGTGACAGAAGCAAATCCAATTAACTAAAAACAAATGACATCAAAAAGGTTGGCTGCAGATTTTCCTCAGATAACTCACATCGGCTGTACGGAGATTAACAAGACTCGTTATGTGCCTCGGTGTAATTCTAGAGCTGCCGAATTTCGCAATATTAAAAAATCCATTTTATTATGTTGTGGGCCCACTCCTTTATGCCGATTTCTGTTCTAAGACTGCTCAATCTTCCCACTGAAGTTTTCGTCTTTTTTTCTTACTTTAGATCGGTGTGTAACTGATTGAGCAATCCTGCGTACAAACCAGCAAACCAACAAACAAACTCTCTCGAAGACTTACTTTTTCTGACATAAATAGCTATGTGTGCAAACTGGAGTTTAAAAGAAGGGAAGGTAGCCTTGGCTAAGATACAGCATCACTTTAAACTGCTCAGTACTGAAGACTATAGACACTATGCAATACACAACTGATACTCCAAGAGCTTATTACTCAAGGTCAAGCGTCGGTTACTTCCTGATATAGAAAATTGAAGAGACGTGTCAATACATGTGCTGTAAATTCTGTATTCGAGGTACACACGACCCTTGTAGGAATGCGGAGGTCCTTTGTGGCCCAGAATCGATTCTTAACAAATTGTGTCAACAAAGCAATGATAACGTTCGTGAAGACTTAAGTAATACAATCACTTAAAGGACCGGAGAAAGCCCCCTCCCCCCCCTTTTCCCT
>JAWQUT010000043.1:2658186-2677881 GCA_033807755.1 Ellobium chinense
TTTACCTCCCCCCCTCCCAACTCCCTCTCTCCTCTTAGTCTAGCAAAAAGTTTTGCACAAGAATGACTAGGTTTTTGCGGTTAGACTATTCATATTACTCATATGATGTCACTTGAACCTCACATTCCCTCAATACAGATCAGTTCAGTTCAGTTCAATTCAGTTCAGTGATATTAGTTCAATCAAATGCTTTATTAGCTCTAAAACAATTTGAACATAGGAGCGAATGCGAACAGTATAATACATAATTTTTGAAACTAAGTCTGATGAATATAGACGGACATGGTGACAAATATGTACTTAATAAAGTACAGTTGGGATGGCATTACTGGTTTTCATGGACGGGACAGTAGAGGGATTTGGAGGGGGGNGGGGGGGGGGTCGTAAGGAAAGGGGGAGAGGGCTACAGGCCTGATCTTCCTGATCTTGCTATCTCTAATTAATATTATTTTTGCTCTACCCTGGGCCATATATCATATATACATATAAAAAGTGTCATTGACTTCAATTTTGGGCTTGTGGTTAATTTCACTACTGAATAAATCACAGCTAGCTGATAAGATCATAAAATGCCATGATATTATACTTCAAGTTTTCTTTGACAGGAGCAAATTGACCTAGTGAGCTTTCATACAAACGTACACCAGCAGGTAGCATAAATTTGCCACAGTCCTTGTCTAGCCATTACAAAGTGAAATCTGCGTCACCTTCAGCATTAATTGTGATGGGTCGCCTTTCGCTGCAGACACTGTTTTAGTCTTTACCTCCCTGTCTGTGTGGTCGTTGTTTATTACTTTAGTGTGGATATTTACGCCATTTCTGTCCTCGTCGATTAGGCGCCACATAGCCATACTTGTACTCATTCCGCTGTAAAGCCATAATTCAAACAAACAAGCGGATATCTCCGTCGACTATCCTTCACAAACACCCTCCTAGAAATAGCTTCAACTTCCTGCAATATCTGCGTCCGTTTCACCGCAATTCGCTTAATGACAACTTTCTTTTATTCTCTACATTTTCAATCAACAGACTCCTGTAACTACTACTGTAAAGTATTTCCGCAGGTCCTCCTAATCACATTTTTTTCTCCCTGTTAACGAAGGGTTGCCACAAAGAGGGGCCCAGTAGTGTATTTTCTTTCCTTATTATAATCTGCCTACCAGACCGTCTTTGTCCTGTCTTCTATCTTTTACCCCCCGGATCGAACCCTTCAGAATCAATAGAGATTGCATGATCAGGAGCGACCTGTGTTTGGTCCACAGCCCCAAGAATCGATACTGATTGCGTGATCATGATCAAGAACAGTCGTTCAGATTAACGAGATGGTTTGTCTGGGCTTCCAGAATGCTTCATTTGGCACATGGAAGATGAGAAATCAATCAGTACACATGATTAGTTTGATTGCCATGTTTATTGAAATGATGGGATCATGTTTCTTTGCCCATCCATTCTCACCCCCTTAACGCCTATCGCGGTGACATATTTATTTTTGAAGAAACCGACCAAACAGGGGCACGAAGAATACACGAGACGAAAAATTGAGGCTAAACTAAATAAATGCTTAAATATAATAATGCATCAAATAGTACATTAAGAAACGGTGAGGAAAGACTGCTGTTTATATAGAGTTTTAACCTTGTGGTACAGTTTAGTAGCTAAATGGAATGAAGCATACACTACTTATAAAAGATCAAAAGACCCACTTACACCGTGACGCTGTTGGGAAGAAAGAAACGGACAAGTCCAGCCCAAAGGAGATGGGTTATTCTTTCATCGCCAGTTCTCTAATAGTGCACATGCCCCAATGGATAATATACATGACCAACAACGACAGAAAGCCAAACCATCTATCAGCCTTCATAAGGTCTTGTTTCAAAAAAATAAAAAAAAAAACTTATTTCTTTAGGCTGATTGTCAAAGGAATGAGAGTGTGAGAAACTCATTGCACACCTGAAGACATCTGAGAGCTTGCGCAATGACGATGGGATCTCTTAGCATCGTAAAAAAAATCACATTAGTGCATCAGTGTTGAATGCACCCTTAGTAGCGTTCAACATACAGAGTTGATGTAATCCTTACGATGATAAAAGATCCCATCATTAATGCGCAAGTTCTCTAGCGGTTCCTGTGTACAACAGAAACTAACTTCCCGTTCTTTGGAAATTACACTTCCATGGAATAACAAAACTGTCATTCACAAGTAATATGACCATAATAAAAATATGATTTAATGCAAAACAAATCAGCTGATCAGAAAGCTCATTTTCGAATGAAAGCACCGCAGCGTAACTGAACTGTTTTATGGAAGACTTTCGGAATAAAATCAATCCAAAAGGTAATTAGGTTGTCATAAATATTGCTATACTATCCCGCAGTGATAAAGAACCACATCAGCTAACATCAAAAGACTGTAAAAATCATTTCCACACGCAAGCACCTTACTATAATTAAAAAACACACACTATCACATAGTCGTTTTCGATTCTTTCTAGCACCGTTCCAAACGGCACTGTAAGTATGGCACACGTGGACATTCTCAACTGTATCTATTACTCTGCCATACAGCAATATAATTGAAAGGACACACACAAGGTACTGCAGTATAAATGGAAAGGCACACACAGGCTTTCGAGCCTATTAATATGCCAAGCTGTATTGTAATTGAAGAAACACACAGAGGTTTTCGATCCTGTCTGTTATTCTACCAGACACAATCAATGCGGTGTATGCAAACTCCATTCTGTGCACCCATTATGCTGAGAGACACTGCCTTGGAATTCTTGACAGAGGCGTAAAGAATTAAAAGGGGAAGGGGGTCTGTGGACCATCTCGACCAGCCGAAAGTCAGTGCCACCTATGGACCCCTACCTAACTGCCAGTCAAGACTAAGGTATCATGTTATCAAAGCTCCGCATAGGACGTGGTCATCTCCCCCCCATCCCCCCATCCCCCCACATTTTCTACACACACAGTGACACAAGACCGACCAATCCTTTGGTACGCCACTGATTTCTTAGGCTCTGGGGGACCAAATCATTTCTGTCTTAAAGAAAACCTGGCATAATCCGTCCCACTATGTCAGTCAAGCGGAACTGGGCAGCTTATGCTTTTTGTTTATAAACACAGTGGCTTCGCTAAGGTCTAGGATTGTCTCTGTTCACAATGCCAGGGGCTAGAGAAAAATGCTCTGGCTAGACAACGTAACAGACACACTGATTTTCAGACAGACGCATAAGATCTGCTAAAATCTGGACAGCATGTGAGAATACTGAAATTCTAGACAGCTTAATGATAAACCGAAATCCGGAAGCGTATGAGAAATACTGAAATTCTAGACAGCTTAATGATAAACCGAAATCCGGAAGCGTATGAGAATACTGAAATTCCAGACAGCTTAATGGTAAACCGAAATCCGGAAGCGGATGAGAAACACTGAAATTCACGCAGCATAATATTCCTAACCTTGTTCGTTATATTTTTGTGAACTTTATGCTCACATTGGCCACAACATGCTGACATCCCAACATAGCCTCCGGCAACACATCGATGCCCAGTGATCAATCCATATATGACGTATTCTAAAAAGTCGACTCTGCTTTATCGCAACCCGTTTAACTGCTGTCTAGGCTTCTAAGCAATATCCTCTTGATTATACAAACTGCATTTTTTCTATGTAAATATTTCCGGCTAATCGCGACGCCTTTAAATCGTAGCATTTTATGTGCTCTCAGAGAATTGTTTAAAGCGGAGTCAACAACTCAACATGCACAGAATGCAGATAAAGTGATCTGTCGCTGTGGACCTTCTGAGAAATGTTTATCAAAAGAGATGAATACAAATGACCAGATCTATTTACCGGTCATTTCATTCTCATACTATCGATTATCGAGAGACTGAATAAACTCTTTAATAGAAGGCACAGCAGAGGGCTTTGTGCCAAAAGCTTAATCATTTCCTCCACAACATGGCAAACTGGTCTTGTCCATAGAGCCCTTTATGTTCTATTATACCGTTGCCTCTCCTTCCCTCCCCCGCCTCCAGCCTTTACCACAGAATACTTAATCCAAAGTCTAGTAACTTCATGAGATAATAAGAAATTGGGTTAAAGCACATTAACAGCCACATTAATTATGATTAATAACTGTTTGCAAGATCAATTTAGGGGCTATACTTTTGTACTGCAAAAGACCAAAAAAAAGTATGTCAAAAATGACGTCTAGGCGACAATATATTATCTACTATATCGGATGTCTCCCACTCCTCCCTCCTCCCCTTCCCCCACCCCGACACTTAAAAAGTTACTTACTTCAAAGTTTAATAACTTATGGCGTTAAGCAAAAACTAGAATACACTTTTAGGCACATTAAATGACAACTATAATTCCAAGTTGGTGTGAATTGCGTTGATCTAGATCTAGATGCTATACATTTTGTCACAGCGCAATATCTGAAAACGCAAGTAAGTACTGATGTGCTGGGGCCAATATGTAAGATGCACTCCGGGGATGTATTTTTAATTTTTCAGCTGTGACATAACTATAGCCCATAGATATTCAAAATTTGTAGTATTGGCAAAAAAAACAACAACAAAACAACCCAATATCCAGCTGTTAATGTATGCCAAATTTCAAGTGCAAAATTATTTGAATTAATGACTTTATTACACTGATATGGTAACTCTGAAGTGTTGTTATTATTATTATTGTTTTTTTGGACAAGTAAATATAAGTTTGTCAACAAACTTACGATCTCTGTCTTATGTTTTATTGTGAACAAAAATCCCCTCACAATAGACTGGGCTAAAGTTTTACTACAGGAACACCTGGTGTGAGACACTCAGTAGCCAATGTGAAGTTCAGCTAACACCAACAGGTAAGACACATCTATAGCTTTGAAAATGACCACAGTTCAGAAAATTACAAAAACTGAAAGCCCTATCACCATTAGAACTATGATATCATTCCAGCCACATGATACACTGCACATAGCTATATATTAAACGTAGGTGGTCGTCTGCATGTTCAAAGATTTAGATAGAAGACAACCAAATCGATGACAACACTGGGCGCCATTTTGCCTGAGGATGAGTGAGAGACCAAGTAGGAAGGTCTTCTACTCCGTGAGAATGTGTTGGAGCAAAGCGCGTCGCAGCTCTGTGGTCGTATGCACCATCCATACATTAATTAACGTATTGGGTTAACCACAGTGAACACTACTAATGTTTTGGGAGTTTCCTGTGGTTACCGCAGTGCATTAACTAACGTAAGAATTATGCATGGTGATTTTGAAGAATAATGATATCATTGCGCTGAAAACCTCCGCACAGATATGCAACTCAGCCGTCTGGACATCTTATAGATGGTGAAGTGACTGTTGGAAACTCACACTCATGTCAAATTCTTATTCCCAATTTTGCATTTACGACACGAAAAAATATCTGATACAGAAAAAGCAGTTGATGCACTATGAAATACTGCACTCCCTTCTCCTTATATTCCTTACACACCAGCCGTTATATACATGTGAGAGATTAGGTCTAATACAAAACGATTAAACTTTGACATGTTTATGCTTTTAATGGGGTTGGGCTCTCATTACGATCTAGCAACTACACTGGCCTTACCAGTAAATTAATTTGAGTCTACGTTTCAAACAGATCCCTGTAGAGTGCCAAGAGCAGTTAGAGATTGCCTCTTAACTATTATTATAATGCAGTGAAAAGAGTGACACTATCACCGATGTCCTCAGGTTCCTTTTGGAAAGCCAGGCGAAACGATCTCACAGTCCTTGGCAACAATAACAATAACAATGGCACATACCCACAATGCCCTGCTTCTCTCAATAATAGCCACTGGACTGGGATGTCTAGAAATGGTCACTTCTAGATGGATGTCAGTTATTTTATACACTGAGCACCAAGGATTAGCTATTGGCTTGACTATCCTTTCATCCTTCTTACAGTGTACATTCTTCCATTCTTGCAATAGCTTTTGAACATTTACTTTCAGACTGAAATTTTAGTCAGCAAAGCTTTCGTAGCCAATTTCACAACAGCATCTCGGTGCTCACTTTCAACATAGTATTCAACCTTCCTTGTTAGATGTTTTGTCTCACTAAAATCGGATGTGACATGATGTGGTCTTCATTAAAATTTGACCAGAAGTCCAAAGGCAGTGTGCAGTAATCGTGACGATCGTGTTTGAAGAGATTAGCTGTTGTGATCTTTTCTTTGATGGGACATAGTCTCGCTGTCAAGTCCACTATGTGTATTGAAAGTACACAAGTGAGAATTATAAAGCCTATAAAGACTATGAAGAAAGACATTGTTACAGGAACACATGCAGGTTCTTTCTTACTTTTCCTGGTGCAGTAGTGGGGAATGAGCGGACACAAAGAGTTGCTCACATAGGGCAGACTATAGAGGAAAATAGCAGAATACATCACGTTCCTTCCTTCTTCTAATTTCTATCTGTATCTGTCTTCTTGGGCACTTTCCCTTTATCCCGTCCTATGTGAGTATATGTTTGTGCTAGCTCACTCCCCATTTCTGTAGCTATGTCCTCCCTTTCCACCTTGTACCATCCCTCGTGTAGGAGCACAAAACATACAAATGCTCCTTCCCCATCCCTTGCACTAGTGACACTTCCAGGCCATTGCTTTCAAAGCTGGACCAGACCTTCCTTATCAGACTAACCTAGCCTCTCCGGCCATGTGCACCAGCAAACGGTTCTTTAACATGGATGTCTCAGTTCTCAAGTCTGTCTTTGATACTGCTATCAATCACACAGAAAATTATCAGACTAAGTGGTTGGCCCCGGACCGACACTTCTCCGTCTCATAGCAAATCGCAGTCCGCATTAAGTCAGACTTTATCGCTCAGTGCCCTAACTCCCCCATTGGTAGTCCTAATAATTTTAATCAATCGATAACTGATTTATTCTATTTATAACCGCAGCGTGTCCATTCAACGTTTTGCTGTTTGAAAAGACTTCATTGCTGTATTGCTATTTCTGTAATTATATTTTGGTGATCGTTACAATCTTTAGCAGCGGTGGTTAGAGTTAGAGGGCCATAATTGAATAGCAGCTGAAACCTGTTCGATGTCGAATAGACTACTCTAAATTCAGTAAACATGACTGTACATTGGTCTGCTTAACAAAATGGTGCGTCATTTTCAACCTCAGTATAAGTGTGTTACTGAAAAAAAAGAAAAGTTCAATGTTCGCACATAAAATAGATATAAGGATAGGTTGTGATATGGTCGCAGAACGTGCTAGTGACAAACACCAACTGCCTTGCAGCTAAACGAATTGGCCTTATGTCACTTGATAAGAAACAAAGATATGAAGCTCAGTAGGTGATCTGGATTTTCTGACATCGATTTTTTTTTTTTTTGCCGGTTGTGGAAATTGAAAGTAGAATAATTTTGTTAAAGTACGATATTGATTTTATGCACAGTTGAAATAAGTGATAAGTATCTGCGATTTTTTTTTTGTCTGAAAACAGATTTTAGAACATAGGGTATAGACTACTGCGTAGTCATGTTATTCAATCTTGATTTTCTCAAAAACATTTTTTTGCTGTTGCACATTGGTGACCTCCTGCCACATTAAATAACTTTACATTGGGCCAGAACATGCTGGTTCAAAAATGTTATCACATAATGAAAGTACATGAAATAAATCTTTATATCATATCATATCAAGAATATGACCAGTGTAGGGCTTATCTAAAGGGACAAGGTTAGTTATTTGCCTGATAACTACAGCCTGAAAAGTCCTCATTATTTTTTCATAACATTTAAACTGCGTGTATCTCTTCCTATTGCCTGACAGTTTCTGAGAAAATACCGCCATTATTCGAGCTGCGCGACTTTTGTTTCAGACCTAGACGACCTTATTTAGTTAGGGCGCCTAGGTCCAGACAGTTTGTGCATGTATCTACACCAATCGTCTGCCAGCTTTTCTCTCTTTGTGACGTCAATCAGCATGATTAATGGCAGTGTACGCAGGATGAAACTCCTGACATTCTAGCGGTGTTTTCTCAAAAATGATCAGGCGGAAGGAAATTGTACGCGAGTTAAAGTTTTTGAACAAAATAATATTGATTTGTTGGGCTGAGAAGCAAATTTCACTCCTGTCCCTTTAAGATCATTTGACTTGCTGCAATACAAGTAAGGCTGAATCAGTTACTGAAAATGTGCGTGAGAAGAGGTCTTAAGTGTCGTGTGTTGGTTATTGATTCTTTGACATTCACCCGTGTCCGGTGTTCTTCATTGTAGACAGGCATTCCTCTTTTGATCGTCAGCTCGAAAGCACGACCATTCAGTTACAGATGAGAGCGTCAAGCAAAACACTCTTCATAAAATGCAGTTTAAGTACCTGTACCTACCTTACCTGTCAGCAGTAATGGGTAAACTAGTTACTGACATACCACAAATGTGGACTTGGAGTTACGCATGGAGCAAACAGATTTCAAGACTTGAACTTAGAGATGGGATAGTCTCAAAACTTACAGATATATACATCCACCTTATCTGCAGTAAAGCAAACTCATCTCTTTGTATACTTGAAAGCCGTAATTATTCAAATATTCAGCTTCTCTTATTATATCAGTGTTAAGCATGTGGAAAGAAGGAGCATACTGTAACATATCAAGGACGAGACAGAAACGCTGATGAAAAGAAATGTTCAGTAAGTTAAGTTAAAAATGGCAGTAAGTTCTCTTACGTTAGTTTAGGAATGAGAGTCTTGGTGTGGAAGAAGGAAATAATATCAGAAAAGTGAAAGCTTATGGAAGAAGAAACAGAGGCTGACGGACACAGTTTCTTAACGAACATTTTGATGGTGTCAAACAGTTTAGCACTGGGCAATGCACTGAACTGTAGAAGAATTGAGAACTCCGGCAAATTTCGTAGGCGCCAGGCCTGGACTCTCCCGCCTAGTTGCTTAGTTTAGGGTCGGGGGCAGGTAGGCCTATAGGGTAAGAGGGTTAGCGAAAAAAGAAAGCAAAAATTGGACACATTGGTGTTAACGAAACCTCTCCTATGTGGACAGTTTCTAGACATAGGTGTTAACAAAACCTCTCATATGTGGACAGTTTCTAGACATAGGTGTTTTCGAAACCTCTCCTATGTGGACAGTTTCTAGACATAGGTGTTTACGAAACCTCTGATATGTGGACAGTTTCTAGCGAAACCTCTGATATGTGGACAGTTTCTAGACATAGGTGTTTACGAAACCTCTCAATGTGCTTTTCTCTTTTCTAATTTTGTGTCCTCTTACTCTAAACCAACATGCTGGAAAGGGTGTCCTAAAATATTGCCCAGGAAGAAAGTCAAACAGGTGTATGCGATGCTTTTGTCAGGCAACTCAAGTTTGAGGATTTATATTTATACATGATTTAAGGGCAATATCATAAGACTCTACTGATGTTTAGGGATAGGGATCGAATCACGGAAATCCGGCATATTTCGTAAACGGATATGAGACGCTGACACACCCCGAATAAATATTTACGCATGCTGATTGGCTGGAAGGACACCTAGTCGTCGTGTGCAAAGCAACCCTTTGTTGACGAAAGGCAGAGAGCACTTAAAACAATAAACAGGTCGACAGTTATGAAAGTGTCTCTCTTTCTCTCTTCATTTGGACTGAGCGTGGAAGAAAAACAAAAGAACAAATTCCCTTTCCAGCGCATTATATACATATTTAATTTTCATATTTGATTCATTTTATCTTCCTTCTTTTCATTTTCCTTTATCATATCGCCACTTCCTTTTCAACTCTGTGAAATTCGTGTTTATGTCCAATCTTACACTTGTGTGACCCAAAGACTCGGGCTGTACGAAGCCCGAAACTTCAAACTACATGTGTTGTTAAATAAGATTCGGATGGCTGTGCAATGCCAGAAGCCTATCAATACTATCCGTCCAACTATGTGTGATTACTTTTCCATTACATTTCGCTTTTCAACGAAGTCTTGTATTACAATGGCTCCATTTGAATGAACAAATGTCTTTATAAAAGCTCCAGGAAATTGACACGGAATTCAAAATTAATCATGGGTGCATGGATCGATTAAACAGATCGCGTGACAAATGAAAGTCGATATTCAGTCGGTCGTTGTTATTTGCACACGAGTGACGTGCACAAATGTAATGTAACCCATCTTGCCACTTGAGGCCTTTTACTATTGACATTCCTTCTCTTTTAAAAGCTGTTTACATTCAGAACAGTTCTGAATTCGTCAACTCTCCAAAGCACACGATGCATAAACCTGTATCCTTTGTTTTGCGAAATTTGCATTAAAATACCTGACCGAATTTATCCGTCTCCTAGCTAACTCTAGCAGAGTGATGGAAAAAACAGGTGGCTCCGCTTGACTGCAAGCCATTTAATTGTAATATTGCATTATTACAATATGTTCCAGACAACAGATTACTGTAGGTTTATACAGGGGTTTTGGGATTATCGCAATGTCTTTTTAGTCGTAACTACTTCCTTGCTTGCATGAAGTTGCATTTCAGCGGAGTTAATCATATTTCAGACTCTCCCACAGTTTGATTTTACGCTGGATCACTATTTTCATATTAATTTTATCAGGTTGATAACAGTCCTCGGTTATTGACATGTGATTTCAAGGCACCAAATTTATTAACCAGAATAACGTAGCCAAATAGTTAGAATGTGGCACCAAACACCTACAAGGTATGGGTTCGGTTCCTGCCACTGTTACATTGTAAGTGCCATAAGGAAGCATTAATTTCGTTCACTATTTCCTCCGTCCACCCATTTGTAAAATTGGTTTCTGGCTTAGGCGGTGAAAGATTTTGTCACAATGCGGGTACATGTAATTAGTGCCTGTAAAAGGCAGTAGTAATGTATGCCCCCCAAAGAGTTGGGAAAGTCATTAAGTGATCTGGTCTACTTGGGTAATAATAGTGTGAAGTCGCGTGGGTGGGCTTTAGTCTAGATACGAGACTTTTAAATCGCATCATTATGGTTATTATTGTTATTAATATTATAGTCCTATTGATCTAACTTTGCTTAGAGGCAAAAGCCTGGAGAGAGAGAGTGGTGGGGCGAGAGATACAGTATGAGATAGGTGTCATAGAAAACATCATTATCTTCATCGTATCACCACCTCCAAAGAAACGGCATTCCTTTCTATAAATAAATCAAATAAAACAGCTACAGCCGTGACAGCGGGGAATTTTTATAACCTGAATGATGATTATTTTATCTTATTCACTGCAGTTCTTGGGGGCATGACTTAGAGGTGGGGCAGAGGAAGTAGTTTGGGGTCAGGTGTTTGCCCTTCACCCAGTCAACATCACACATAACCGGATAGTGTTTCAGACCATAACAGTCCGGCACTGCCAGTCTCAGATCTGTGCTCGGTTCCAGAGTGTACTCCACTGCCTGCACTTTCACAAAAGCTGACGTCCAATGTCAATATTGTTCTTCTGTGCTGTCACCTGAGAAGTAGTTCCAGCACTGTGGTGCGGTCCATGTGCTCTTTGGCACTGTATTCTCAGGACCAAAATATTATGTTTCCAGTGTGCCGAAGTAATGAATGCCAGAGTATCAATGAACAACTTCATAACGATTTGTGTACTAGGGATATTTAAATCTCGACATCATTATTAAGTTCTGCTGTCTTTGACTCTTGCTCTTCCTCCCCCCTCTTTCTTTCTTTCTTTCTCTTTCTCTATCTCCCCCCCCTCTCTTTCTCTCTCTTTCTCTCTCTCTCTCTCTCTCTGTCTCTGACTCTCTCTCTCTCTCGCCCTGTGTTAGTGTTGTTGTTTTGGTAACAATATGCAGACTTACACTTTCAAATATTAAATCAACAATCTAAGGTGAATTAAATCGTCAAGGCGTATGATTAATTTCCCATTTTACGGACACAATAGCAATAGCAGGGAAGTTAATCTGGAATACAAAACAAACCGATAGAATATCCCCTGACGACACAGCAGATGAGAGACAACAACATGGTAGACACAAGCATGCATCGAAATGAACAGGAATTTAACGTTAAAAATATAGACTATGTATGAGGATCACTGCTTCAAAGATATAGTACATAAGTTATCTGTAATTTACTGTCGATGCAATCAAGTAATATACCTATGCTGTAGGCCTACGTATAAGAATCTTACACGTAAGTATCTAGACAGCATACGTAGGTTTCCTTTCACCATTGTGCTTGCGTAATGCATCCCCAAATAGAAACTCTTGGCAGCCAATGCTTCGCCGAAGTGCCAAACACCTTCACAGAGCACGAAATACAGAATTCCTGAAGTGCTTCCACAGCCAAATTTGCACTAGGGATTAATTCAGCGCCTGCTAATTGGGTGACTCGCTTTTCTATAATTACCTACATTTCCTCTGTCATTGGTGGTCAATACATAAGCATATAGAATTATGCACAACATTAAGTAACTTGACCACAGTGACCTTCCTCATATCGTGCAATGGTAGTAGCATAAATGGACCACAGCAACTTCGTAGTTAACGACTTTGTTTGGATCTAATGTTCTCATGGCTATCACTGTTGAGTTTCATCTTTTAACCTACAAAATCATGATGTATAAATATATGTATGTACAGTAGGCCTACAGATAACTTCCTTGCATATGATATGTCACCTGTAACTTACTGAAAAAAAAAAACCTTTTCCAGGGTTAACATAGCATTGTTAACAACAATTTATGGAACTGGAAGGATCTACCAGACTAAATCCTAAATTTGACAAAAACGAAGATATTAATATGATACTGATCCCATTGCCTCTGTCTTGTAAATAAATGTAGAATCTCAGCAACCAAAATTCCAGAAGGCTAGATCAAGTCATAATTTAAGATTGATAGGTGATAGAGTTTGAAAACTGTAACGTTATACAGAAAATATACAACAGATTTGTGGATTTTTATTTCTCAATTGAGAGCTTGCGCATTAACGATGAGATCTCTTACCACTCAAGCATTAGAGTAGTGCATCGGTGTTGAATGCACTGTAAGTAGCCCCACCCTTCAGTAGCACTCTTAGTAAAGATCTCTTAGCCTACCATCGCAAGAATTACATTAATAGACCGGTGCTGAATGCACCCTGCATTCAGAAGTAATGTAGTTCTTACGAGAGGAAGAGATCCCCACCGTTAATACGCAAGTTCTCAAACAATGAGGTTCGACATCGTGAGGTCAAAGCCATTGGTTAGACCGAATTCGAACCAATGAAATCGATTCGTCGGCACGAAATCCTGAAGCCAGAATGAGGCTAAGATTATTGTTTGGTTGATGGCGATTATTTGAAACCTTACCAGACAACACTTAGCTCCCTTTAAGATAAACTCTACGATTATTTATTGTGAGAAAATATGGTCGGTCACAAAATCGTGCCGGGACGCCCATAGTGGACTTCCTGCATGGGACAACTCTGCATAAACCATTTTACGACCGCCCTTTTTAATCACTGGGTGGAACACATTTTACGAGTAGAGATGACGTCATCTGACGCGGGTAAAAAAGATTGCAGTTTAAAAGTGCAGGACTCTCCATATTTAACCAAATCATATAAATGGAAATTCCTGATAGTCAGTGCTTTCCTAATGCTAATGGTCGTTTCCTTTCATGTGATAGCTATAAGTCGGACCTCTTATGGTTAACCTTTTATGAAGAAGAAGTTAAAGAGTTAAGTAAAGATATGTAGTATGTACTGTAGTATGTGGAACTATCTAACCATGGCGCTAGTGATAAAGATATTTTATTGGTACACTCTAACGATATAATATTATATTGATAAGCAGAAAAGGAATCACTACCGTATAGGTTGACTATGCAGAGGGGTAGCAAAAAAAAAAAAGGCACCCTAGGTTGGTGGGAGACAAGGAAAGTACTTTGACGATATGATGACTACTCTTGCAGGGGCGTGGGGTGGTGGGGGGGGGGAGAGGAAGGCTGTCACTCGCGCACCGATGACTCGTAAAAAAGGTAACATGCTCTAAATTCATTTTGGGAGGGGAATCGCCGGAGAGAATAGACATTTTTGTAAGTGGGGTGGAGGTGGGGATGGAAAGGGGTAGGAAGACAATCAGCGACCATGCTTTTAAAGCGACATGCACTATAAGTCACCAGACTTCAGTGTTTATAAATACCTGCTGAGGAGTGAACCCAAACCTCACATCTAAGTGAAAGTGCTTGAGGTATTGACACAAGCTGTAGTAAACAAACACATCAGTCATTGTCCGTTGGCACTGTCTCTACGCACTTAGCACATAAAAGGCGACTGTAGAACCCTTTGCTGCTTTGAAGATAGATTAGAAATAGTATCAGTAAAGAGATTAATCGATGACTTATCACCGCTTTCTTGCCATATTCTGTAATGTTCTCAAAGTATCAATCGATTCCACATTCTGTAGTTACTGTGCTTGTTTTACGGATGACAAACACTCTTCAGTCTTTGATGACAATACAGTGACGCTCACCACCTCGAACCTTATGTATCGAAAAACCCAGCAGTGTACTCATTGCAATGCCCAAGTCCAGAGTTTTTTGTGTTTTTTTTGTCTTTGTCTTTATCGTATTCCACTCATAAACCCGACTAACTCGATTTTGTCAAGTAATGTACAATCGACTCCGCTAATCGCAATTCCGATAATGGCAACTAGCACCTAATATCAACGTTTTCCGCATAATAAAATGCTAAATTAATTCTATATAAAAATCACCGAATAATCGTAATTCTTATAATAGCATCTCTCGGGTAGAAAGAAAGAAAGGAAGAAACAAATACAGAAAGAAATAAATAAAGAAGAAAGAAAGAAGGAAAGAAGGAAAGAAAGAAAGAAAGAAAGACAGAGACCATTGAGCATATGAAGATAAATGACTATGCATATATCGCCCTTTTGAAAAGTTGAATATTTAAGCGTCAAAAATAGAGTTATCACAGAGTTGGAAGTCTTAGCCCCTCATACCATCTTTTCAACACTGTTTTATCTCCAACCGTTAAAAAAAAAAAAAAGCAAGCCTGTGTTTATTGTGACAAACATTTTATATTGTGAACCAAATTACTATGCCGCTGATTAAAAAGTAAACTTCACTTCTCAAGAAAATACCAGTTGGCACTTGAGATAATTAGGTTTGCATGGGGTCAAACATTCTTGGGGTGAAAAAAGCAGTTGACATTTGTCTTGCAGCCATTCAAAATTAGGCTTAAGTCGTCCTTTGGCTACATCAAGTTAGTGTTATGATATGAAAGCTTAGTGTGTGTACTTTTATCCCATTAAGTTAAACTGACATAATAATATATTCTGGTCCGAGCTATGATAAGATAAGCTAAACTAAGCTAAGCTAAGATAACTTTATTGGTCCAATATTCTGGAAAATTGTTTTGATTCAGCATCAAACAGTAATGCCATTAATATATAACAAAACACACACACACACAGACACACACACACACAGACTCACACACACACACACACACACACACACACACAGACGCATGCACGCACGCACACACATACACATATGACTATATGACTGGAAAACTGTGTGAAGAGGCAGGAGTACCCCATGAATTGAAATAAAAAATTTTTTAAACTTGGAAAATCGTAGCTGAGGAGCAATTGGAAGTAATGTAAGACATTTGACAAGGATTCTTTCAAAATTAGTAAGCGTTCACCCAGTAAATCAATAGTCTCGTACACAGATGTAATTTTACTCTTGATTTTTTGCAACAAGCAAACTTTTAATAAGTACGGAATGACCCTGACCACCTTATCAATTTCTAGTCCTAGTCTATCGACGTAAGCCTCATTTTGAATGACTGCAAGACTTTTACAGTGCCGGTAAAGAAATGGCTTTTCTAACAACAATAAAATACGAAATATACTTACGTTAGCCATGAAAGTAAAGTATATTCACATGTTACAGAAATGCCAGGGAGGTACCAGTTCCTAGACCCTTGCCTGGATACACTCTTGATTTCAGTTCACAGCTCAGAGAAGCATTATGGTATAAAAACAATTCAGGGCAAGTATACTGCACCCCTTCTCTTAATGCAACTTTTCTGTTCAGAAGTAGCTTATTGTCCCAGGCGGGGGAAGGCAAGCCGAGGTCAAGAGGTTAGGGGCCGACTTAAGACGCTGTAGTAGAGATTATTTCAAGGTTGGGGCCTGTGCCATATTGTTAGTCTCCTGTCTTCATGGGGTAGCAACTGACCATTGCGAAACATGAAATTGATTTGGTAGGTTTTAAATATCAGTGGCATGGACTGAATGAATGGCTGACCGTTTGACCTGATGAGTGATTGAAGTGCTGACTGG
Organism: Ellobium chinense; assembly: GCA_033807755.1. Lineage (NCBI taxonomy): Eukaryota > Metazoa > Mollusca > Gastropoda > Ellobiida > Ellobiidae > Ellobium > Ellobium chinense. The sequence continues at coordinate 2,674,515 of JAWQUT010000043.1, forward strand.
TAGACTGATTCAGATGATCGTTTGATCAACTGATTGCTTAGCTGCCTGCCTGATCGAAAGATCGATTAAACGATCTTCGGATTGGGTGACTAAACTGAGTTGTGGATATCTTATTTGGAAAGCGATAGAGACTCCATCAGTAAATTAGATGGAAAGAGATAAAAACTGATTGAGATTTAGAATGAACGAGAGAGTGATATGAACAAACGAAAGAACACACTTACAGACACACAAATTGGTGGTAACTTATTGATAAAAGACATTCGCCGTTATTTGCTCTTGTTGACATCAACTTTTTTTATCCACTTCTGATTACAAGCACTTACAGCTTACTGTACATTTATACATGAATGTTAATATCGACAGCAGCCGAGTACGGGCGACTTCGCTTAGTTGCAACTTCTCGAAAGAATTCAAAAATGAAGCTGTGGTTAAAAGGACGTGTGATTATCTGGAGACTTCATTTTGTAATTAAAAAAAAATGTACTCTATCATCAGAAAGATGTTGCATTAAATTAACTTTCAATTAAACCCTTTGCTATTACGTCAACCTGACTGTGTCTTGATAATATGCGTCTGTCTGATATCAGCAATGTCAGCAATATTACGGCATTTGGAGGGTGTCTACAGAGACTCTCACACATACTTATCAAACTCTGTCAAGAAGTGCTAGAAACAGTGGCACCAGGCATTAAGAACGTCTTCAACGTGTATCGCTATTGTTTGTTGACAGTAAGGTTTGTTCTCAGGCCTCCTAGCAACATCGTAAGAGCGGCAATGCAATACTGGTGTCGTAAATCAAATGTACATAGCTTGAGACAGTGAGAGCTTGTGGTATCAGAATTTTAGAGATCTGCCCCTGTGAAATGGCTGGGGCATTTTATGCTCTCAGAAAGTTGAGAAAGTTACTCAGATTTCTCAGATTTGTTGAGATAGCAATAATATTGTAATAAGAAGTCACGTGTAAGGACTTAGAAACAGGACTTAAACTGACCTCACTATTATTATTCATATTTTCTGGGAAGCCACTGATAAAAAAAGAAAAAAAATATATCCTCTCTTCACCATTGTCATTCATGATGGACACAAAATGTTATTTATTTATTTATTTATTTATTTATTTATTTATTTATTTATTCAAATAACCCCTTATATCGGGGCTGTATCCAATGAAGATCCAATACAAATAAAAGGTGTTAGCTAAGATACATGCATTTAAGATTATACAAATAACTGGAACATTACAAGCAAACTACAGCAGAGTAAAATACATCAATTAGTATAAAACTTCCTCTGCTCCCAGGCCTCTAAAAGGAACTGTTTAAAAGCTTCATCAAACTTTTAAAAAGCCTCATTGTTGATGTTGTCATGTAAAATATTTTCTCCTAATAAAATCAGAATCTTAGAATAGGGGGTAATGGCATATAAAATTGGAATAGATTATGGATATCTAAAAGGTTGAGTTGTAAAGTATTTATGGGCTTAATTCTTTCTTCTCTATACAGGGGACATAGGAATGTAATACGGAAAAGGTCTCCTTCACCATAAGAAAATAATATACATCGTGGAGAGTCAGTTATACTTCTATTAAACAGGTCCTTTCTTAAGCCTAGTGTATTAAAAATTTTGTTCGTGCCCTGAACCTCAATGTATTTACATATAAATCGTTGGGAAATTATGATGATCGCAAAATACGCGTATCACACCTTCTCAAACAGTAGAGTCGCTTGCATGGAAAGCAGAGAGGAAGATAAATTTCTGAAACTCTCATCGATCATATTGGTTTACACCTAAAACACCGTAATTAGGATGTTGTTTTTGCACATATTTGAGGAATTTAATCCATATTTTTGTTTAAATTTCAACTAACACAGATTCTAGTAAAATCATGCATCCAGCTTAAAGAAAAACATTGGTCAGTCTGTATTGCAGTTACAGGAGAGATTCCTGAAAGAAAGTGGAGAATGATTCATCGCTGCGGGCAAAACCATCACAGAGTCACGTGACGTTAGAATCAGGAAATGGGCGAAATATTTTATTGACCTTCTTCGAATGAGATTCTTTTATTGATGATCTTAGCTTATTTTCTTTGTTAAGAAGACATTCATAATGCATTTCTGGCTTCATAAGCTTTCCTATGACATTACCCCCTTCCTCCCCTAATCTGCTGGCCAGGTATGGACAGAGTCATAACCTCTACCTCTTCTAGCCCCCATAAATGCAGTGGTGATCATCCCACCATAAGAAGAAGGTAGTACATATTTGTGAAGAGAATGCAAAAACCACAACGTCTTTGTAACACAGAATGTAGATATGGGTGCCCGTTCAAAGCCCTTAAGCGGCGCTAGGGGTTGGGGGCAGACCGGGGGGTCGGGGGGTCACGGGCAAGACTGTTATGGCCAATGTTATGACACTGTTTATGTCCAGATCACTGACAGCCTGGGGTACTTAAGAGTGAATTAATTGGCCCAGACAATGAACTGTCAGACTGGCTGACAGACCAGAGGCCAGGCCATAAAACGATATGGTCATGTTATTAGGTCAAAGCCCTATGGCCAATGTTGACCCTTCTCTGGAACTTCTCCAGAGAAGTGAAAACAATCTTATAAATCTTCTGAGGCACTGGACAACTACTGGCGTTTCGAGTCTTTCCATGTTTCCAAGGACAAGCTCTCTTTGAAGCACACACTAAGGCGTTTGTGGTCAGTCCTCGTTACAGATAAATGAGATCACTTTATGTCATTTTCATTGACAAATACTTCCACAAGTGGTATCGTAGCCTCTTGCTCTTGTTTTAGTCACCACTATATGTCATGCCAGGCCTCAGGAAAACGCTGAAGGCTGCAGACTCTGAATGCTGAAGGTATTTACATATGTCACAGGACCATCTATTACTCCTTAAAACTTTCCTTAAAATATACAGTGAAGCCTCGGTATTAGGTCCTCATGACATAAGTATACTTTATTATTAAGTATCAATTATGCATCCACAGATTCATTATTATTCTATTATTTCATTACTTAGGTGAACCACAAAAGTAGGAACACCTTAAAAGTAAGTATATGTTTTCAATGCACCAGGGACATACCTATTATCGAGATTTCACTGAAAGTCTTTTTGAGTATTGTGTGACTCTGGATGGGAAAAGAGTCAAGCCGTATTGACAGTTACGCACATCAGAGAAAGCTAACATATTAAATTATTGATGTATGATTAAGTTTGTCTATTTTGGTGGGAAAATGTAACACAAAAATTTTCATCCCATCCAGAAAACAGAACCGTGAAATACTCCAACGATTAAGCTATAAATTTATACAGAATACAAAAGGTGAGTGCCTTGTGTGTGTGTGTGTGTGTGTGTGTGTG
>JAWQUT010000043.1:2698892-2711187 GCA_033807755.1 Ellobium chinense
CACTCTCCAGCTATGATGAAATGCTTACTTTGCTTAATCTGTAATGGAATTTGCTTCTCTTCCCTCACCTCATTTCACACTGACCATTACTTCTTTATCCAGTGAAGAATATATCTTGAGCAACTAACCTAAAAACAGCACAATCAGTGTGTTGTGTTGTGAACTTCTTTCCCCCCCCCAACAACCACATACATACACTTACTGCAGCTCAGTATCTCATAAACTTTCTGGATTGTCCTTCACCTCATTTCCCTTGTACCCCTATTCCCCTCCACCATCCCCCCCACCCAACTGTATACAGACACAAACACACACCCACACATGCAGAAGCAGCCTACTGATGTAACTTGGTCCAATTAAGAAAACTCATAAGATGCATTCTGATTAATCAAATTCCAGTTTATTCAATCAGCAACCATACTTTAGAAATTTCTTGTGTGCTTGCTTGTCACTCCACATCACATAGATACATAGTTTAATTGTTCATTTGCTGATTTCACTTTCCAACACTTTTCATTACTATTTATATATGATAGGAGGGTCATGATCACTTCCAGATGTTGGAAGATATCAAATGATATGGGTTTATAATTTTACCCTCTCTTAGGGACTACAGATCATCAAATAAGTAAATTAACCTCACCGTAACACTGGAAAATGTCTGAAATGGACTATTAATAATATTCTCAGTGCTGGTAATGGGTCTTTGTAAATGTTTAGCATGCCTTTTGCATTTTTTTTGCACTGTCACACAGTAATTTGTACCCATACCTTTATTACAGGTTGCCCAAATGTTTTATTAGGACTGTTTGAGCAAGACATGCAACACACTTGCAGCTTCAGAAACTCAGTGTATGGAAGAAACAACATGAGGTTGTATGAACCTGCTCCACTTAAAGGTAAGATTTTCTTTTCATTTTACTGAAGTTGATAATGTTATTTAAATCTCCCAGGCTTGTCAGTGAGTGAACCAATTCATGTAATATTTTACCCAGCACTGTAGAATGTCCTGACCAAAAGTCTGCAAGTCCATTTTAACATGTTTAAAAAGCATATTATTCATTAATAGAATTCTTCAATTTGTGGGTGGCGCCCCAATTCATTTCATCTGTCCCGGACTAAAATCCGGGGCAGACAGATTGGGGTGTCCTGTCTGCGTCTATTTACAAATACAGTATCATCATAATAATTAGAAATAAATTAATCAGTGGAATGTGTTAGAATCAAATATTGTAAACTTGCCTTCTCTTGGCCCAGACTTCACTACGACAAAACGAAAATGCCACATCAAAGAGCTCATTAAAAACACACCTCATGTCTCCTATTAAAATAAGTAATTTGATAAATGGGGAGAGTGACATAAAGTTTCAGATCACAGCTCTGCCTAATCTGGGTCATACGACCAGCGCTCAATTCTTTTGTTTGGCTTTTCTAGCCTCCTTGGGGCTAAGAGTGGCAGAGGCGGCACCGGTGGATAGAGATGGGTGTAAGGTGGTAACTGAGGCAGGAGGCAAGCCTCGGGCTGTGGATGCCGGTAGGTCCGGATTCTGAGGTTTTATGCATTTCGCTTTGACAATCCCAACCATAAGGTCAAATTCCTGGCACGAGCAAATCATCCCACAGTCTTCTATGCTTTCTCCTTCTTTGATCACAATGTCTCCGTGCATGCAGCTTCTACCTGCGTGGAATAATCAAAGTTATAACTTGAATGCGATGGCCCAGTTTTGAAAGTTGAGCACGATTAACTGGCAGATTTAAGATCTTAAATTCAGTAGATATATTTCATTTAAAATTTGACTGAAATAAGGAATTTGTGAATCAAAACAAGAATGACAATGCAACAATAACAACAAGAACAACAACAACAATAGTAATAGCCACAAAGATAACGATAACAAACAAAACTACAATAGCAACAATAACATTAACAACAACAACAACAACAACAACAACAAAATAACAACAACAACAACAACAAAAACGACAACATCAATAACAATGGAACACTAACAGAATATTCACAATAATCACTGTTGCGGTTCCTAGAACTAGAACTAGAACTAGACCTAGAACTAGAACTAGAACTACAACTAGAAACAGTGCGACATTCATGGAGACTATCGGTGTTCAGACTGCCTTTTTAAAAGAACGCTACAGTATATCCCTAGAGCAGTTCGCTGAGCGGGAGTGAAAGTTAAAGTAACTTTCCAAACCCTACAATAACTTCATGCGGGAAAGAGGAGAGGAAGGAGGAATATGGCAACCTTTCGGCAACAAAAAATGTGGTCGTACTGATGGATAGGAAACAAATAGATGAAGCCACCGACAAACACTCAAGCGATCAGACAGACAGACAGACAGACAGACAGACAGACAGACAGACAGACAGACAAGCAGACAGGCAGCTAGGCATGTAGGTAAACAAGCAGGCAGACAGATGAACAAGTAGACACACAGACAGGCAGGCAGGCAGACAGACAGACAGACAGACAGACAGACAGACTAGCAGGCGGACAAAAGACATACAGACAGAAAGACAGGTAAACAGACAAGCAGGCAAGCAAGTAGACAGACAGGTACGTGAACAAGGACAGACAAACAGACCGACAGACCGACAGACCGACAGACAGACAGGCAGACAGACAGACAGACAGACAGACAGAGAGACAGACAGACTGACCGACCATGAGGACACCAAGGGCAGCAGTCTGTTGTGACATTCTGGACGGGATCGACGCAGGAAAGAGGAGCACATCCAGCAATAGCACACATGTCCTGCTCCAGTGGGTTACATCTACAATACACACAGGGGTGAGGCTGGTACTCCTCATTAGACTAAAAGGGAAACAAAGATACAAAATGTCAATAGTATACACTGTTATGAAACTGCACTAAAAATAACGAGAGCTACCGCTTCTTCATCAGGCAAAATGTTTAGAGTAAAACACGTCAAGCAAAATCTATAAACTAAAACATATCAGGCAAAATATGTAAACTAAAGTATATCAGACTAAATGAATAAACTAAAAACATATCATGCAAAATGTAAAAACTAAATATACATCAGGCAAAATGTATAAACTAAAAATATATCAGGCAAACTGTATAAACTAAAAATATATCAGTCAAAATGTATAAACTAAAACATTTCAGTAAAATTAAATAAACTAAAACATAGCAGGAAAAAAGTATAAACTAAAACATATCCAGACAAGATGTATAAACTAAAACATATCAGGCAAAGTAAATCATAAATTGTTTTACATGGGTATTATTCTTACCGTCTTTAGTGCAGTTCGAAGGAATCTTATACGTACAAAGTAATGTGAATTCCTGCAGGCTTTCATGGGAACCTGCACTTTTTGTGATGTTTACAGATATCACTTCCTCTTAAATTTGACTACTCTTTCTGATGTACAATTTTACAGGACGTTTATTAAATATAATATACAAAAAAATAATGTCAATATTGCAATCAAGTTCAAGTCAGTGATAATGGAAGATCTGGAAGATAGAATGAGGGAAAGATATGGAAGGAAGTAGGGCACCAGGGGACTGGAAGAATTAGCGCATATCTAGCTCTTCCGCACCAATCGCTTGCTTAGAGACTCAAACTTTCGTTGCTTAGAATCTGCGAGGGACCACTTACAAAAATAAATTGACCCTTCCCCCTTTCGTTCAACGGCCGGTATCAAACACACGGATCCATGTTTTTAGGCCTAGTTTCACGCTAACTTGCAGCAGTTGCAGCACATTGTTCAAGGCACCAACTTACCTTGTAGAATCTACCATTATAATAACATTGCAGCAGAGGATCTAACGGTTTGGGCGGCGTGATATCTGTGTGAATAGAAAGGACAATGTCTGCATGCGAAATCTACATAAAGAAATTAGAAGCTCTAATTTGTGACATCGAGAACTCCGCAAAGAAGACACCAGTGGAAAAAAAAAATCCCAAAAGATGTGCTATTATTTGAAGTCGTGCATTTAGGACAATTGACGAGTGAAAGGATCACAGTTTGTACGTAACAACTCAAGGGAAGCATCAAATATTTTGTGATGAATACCCCCTTCATGAATGTCCCTTAGAATGTGTGCAAACTCGTAACCTATTTTCACACTGGCCAGTGGCCAGCACTCACTGATTTAGACACGCCACGTATAACACAGACTATGTATCATGGCCTTTGACCTACAACCTTAGATTTGGGAAACCTGAAGATGTCTGAGCCTCAGCGAATTCAAGTTGCAAAAGAGGCTATAAATAATCGGGGAATCCCTATCTAAATTAAAAAAATGTATAAATGTTAAGTTCACATTGAGCGAACCTATGTTTTTGGGGGGATTTTTCTTGACTTACTCACATTTTATGTTTACCTATTGTTATAATCCTTTTGACCCGTTCGTATATATCTATTTTCGTAACTTGTTGGGGAAAGTCCGTGAAATGTTCGGTAAAGTGAGTAAAATTCCTGGTTATCTTCTTTGTACAAGTAAAAGTTATAAGTTTGTTTTCCCACTAAGTTAGCTTCAATGTCTGGCGAAATGAAATTTAGGGTACACAAAATCACTTCACTGTAGTGGAAAAACACATGCCCAGAATGGCAACACTGTTGGATACCTGAGACCGTTCTAACCCACAAAATTGAAAAGAAAATGAGATTTTTAGCATGCGGGCTGGACATCGTCCATCGATATTTTTCACAATGGAAGCTCTACATCAAATGGATACCTGAGAAGCAGACCGGCCTAACCCACAATTCTTCAAAATTCGGAAGCGTACAAAACTTTAAAAGCGATTTTCTCGAAAGTGAATCTGTGTGCGTTGGTTAGATCGATCTGTTTCTCGGGTATCCTGTTATGCACAAGACCCACAGTGACATTCTCAGATACCTGTAGGACAAGAAGGGCAACACTCGTCTGGTCCTGGTTCTTGGACAGGCACATCGCACCAATCTACATCTCTACAAGGTGTCACCTTGCAGTCAACGTCAAGGTAACCCTCAGTGTTGGTCCCAGTGCACGTGCACTTTGTGCAGGCGTCCAGTTGAAACCATTCGTTTAGCTGGAGTAATGAGAATGTAAGAACATGTATTAAGAGATAGAAATATATTTTATTTGCTTCACAACCTTTTAAGTCTACGGCATTTTTGAAAATGCATTTAAACCATGTACATTTTCCCGTTTATCTGATAGTTTTTGAGGAAACACCGCTGGAATATCGAGATGTTCATTCTGCGCGCATCGCCATTACTCGTACTGCGTGACGTCAAAAGGCAAGATAGGCTAGCAAACGATTGGATAGTTTGCGCATGTTTCAGCACCAATCTTTTGCTAGCTATTCTCGCTTTATGAAGTCACGCAGCAAGTGGCATAACGGCGTGCAGAGGGTAAAAAACCCAATATTCCAGCTACTTTTTTTTTTTTAGAAATAGGTAAGGTGGAAGGAAAACGTACGCGGTTTAAAGTTTTTGAAAAAAAAATGTGGATTTGTTCCGCCCTGAAGCAAATGTCTACTCTTCTCGCTTTTTAAAGTTTGTCGTTCTGAGCATCACCGAGTATGATATGATAGTGAAGATGATTGACGCAGATCCTTGCAAACTCTCTGTAACAAAACGTGAAATTGGCAGTATCTTAAACCAAAGCCATTAAGGGAATTCTTATCTGAAATGATTATATCTCCGAGCAGAATAATGATGAGTCAAAACATTTTTGATCAAATGAAAGTACACACAGAAATTTTTTAAATCACACCAATAAACTTGATGAGGTCAAAAGGCGAATTCCATATCGTTTTGTCAGGCTGCGAGACAAATATTCATAAATCATAAATACCAAGACGATCAAGGTCCTAATCCTACTCATACAACCAAGTAAACAGTCAGGTAAGAGAGGGCTACACTTTTCACACTCCAGAACGAGTAAATCTAGTTAAGTCACTAAAACTTAGTAAGTGACTAACTACATAGGCTAACTTACCTACCCAAGATTGCCATTAGATTGTTTTGTCGAATTCTTCTGGGCAAAATTCAGGCAATAATCTGAAATATGTTTTATCTATGATCTACGGCAACTGGAAAGTTAAGAATAGGAATAGCTTAGTTCACTTATCTATGATCTACGGCAACTGGAAAGTTAAGAATAGGAATAGCTTAGTTCACTAATGTCCCTTGGACTGCCGCTGTTTTTAGAGCCAGCATTCAAAATCATACTCACGTCATAAGTGTTACCCTCAACAGTACACGTTCCACTCTTGTAGTCCACTCCTTGAGTAAACCCAACAACAGCGATGCACAATAGCAAACACTGTAAAACACGTAGCAACAGCAGTTTCATTTTTCAAAGGAGAATTTTGTTGTGGTTTTTTTTAATCAGACTGAGCACCGGTGTCCCGGCCAAATGTGGCATTACCAGAGAATATTGGACAGTTATAGACTACCTCGAACTCAGATTGGGCTCCATCTGTAAATCGCTTTTCAGGATCTACAACGAAAGCGGATGTTGGCTGACTTGATTTAAAGTGATATCCTTCAAAGGCAACAAAAGAAAAATAAAGTCGAAAGCGTGAAGTGTGACTTATTACTTTAGTTATTTACAAGAATGCCAATGCAGTTTTGTGTCAAGGAATTACTTGTACGTAGATTCTTGACCTCTTCATACTGATTTATCTCCGAGACAGGCAGCTTGTAAACTGGGCTTATCCACAATCCAATACAGGTATTAAATTTCACAGACAGTGTAAGTGAAAAACTCGCTCAAATAAGAAAGACGAACTGCCTATGACTAAGAGGATATGTAAAGAAGTCTGAATTGGACTGAACCACCATAACCAGAGTGCTTTTCTTGCCCTCGGTGACGTCAGACCAAGCCCGTGACATTTGTCAGCCAGTATGGTGATTGGACGATTTTACAACGCCTATAATTTTCACACAGGCAGCGGTGATCTTCACTGAAAATACGATTTATAGTTTCCAGCTATCTTTTGTAAATACATTCTGTGGAACTTTTTAGATTGAAGTTTGAGAAATAGGGAGTGGGTACCTGTATTTCTTTTTTGTTCCAGTATTTGGCTCTTGAGCATTTGCCCCTCTGCGCAATGTTTTGTAAAAAAATGTGTTTGTTTCTGCTTATTCCTTACTGTTATATAGCCTAAGGGTGCATCATTTTATAATGTAATCAATTTCTCCCTCTCTTTCTCTCTCTCTCTCTCTCTCTCTCTCTCTCTCTCTCTCTCACACACACACACACACACACACACACACACACACACACACACATATACTCCACCATCAAATAATGAGGACCAAGACTTTTTTACATTCACTTAGTCTAATTAACCTTATGGACTTCACTGAATCTTCCAGCCCAAGGCTTTGCTGACCCTAAGTCCGTTCCTTGGTGTGGAATAGTTATGACACCGTGATACTAGATCTACATGCAGCCACAGTTCCTCTATTTTCCTCATAAAAAATTAGCGACGGATTTCGAGCAAATACAGATCATATACTTAAACATTTGATGGCCATTTAGAAATACGAATTGGCGCCTCAGGCACATCGGAGTGTTCTCGTTGCCTTGTAAATTTGATGCCAGGGTTAAACGTATCCTGAAACTATGAAAAGTATGTCACGTAGATCCTGTTCCTACTGAAAACAATATATCCTAGCAGAACTTTAAGAGTCCAGTGTTTATGTAAAGAGAAGCAGTTTTTATTGCTTTTAATTACAACCTTCTGTCTATCACATTCTGACAAGAAGCCATCGAAATAACGTTTAGTTATGTTAGAAAACAAGAGTGCAGTAGGGCGTTACGAACTTGCATTCAGTATTAGCTCATAAATTCTAACTCATGACGTGCTTGTGTTCCATAGTGAAATTGTGTGTCTTACAGCCAACCCAACTGAGGTTAATGACGCAAGACTAGGAACTGAAATATCCGGCTCTAATGGTGAACTGAGCGAACCGTAANTTTCAAACAACTGTATCTCAGGCAAGAATAACGTTAGGTCAATAGCTTTTGACCTGATGAATGTACACAAATTAAACGTTTATATCGTACCAATACCTTGATTTAGCCAAACAGCGACGTCAGCCGTATTTTAAGTAGCTACAAGACATATACTGAAAACCCAATTCCAGTGCTGCGTTTAGACTTGGAGAGGTCCCACTTTAAAAAGCTACACGGAAGAACCTCTTTGATGTATATGCCAAAATGGGACTCTAGAAGACAATCATTTTTATTTATTGAATACCATGTTTTGAAAATGATTATTACAGTTCTAATCCGTGACCTTGCTTGGCGACTTGCGTTTGAGATTTCTCTTTTTCATGATGCTTGAAGGATGCTATTAGTGGCAGGTTGAAGTCAAACTATTTTAGAGACCTTTGCAATTTTATATATTATGAGGCCTCGACCGTAACCCCAAGAGACGACTTGGGGGCCAAAACTGAATTTCTTTTAGATCCTTCCTTGCCGTTTGCCAAATTTGACACTGCTTTGTTGAGCAATGTAATCTCCACAGCGAACAAATTAAGTCCCAGTCTCACACTGTCATTTATATATTATAATAATTACTAAGTCAAGGGACACAATTCACTCAAAATCAGTATAGATCTAGACATCACATCACAAACACACAAAAGTATTTTTTACGGTGTATAGCGAGCAACAGCAGACTTACGGTAAAACTCTCGATCGGGGTAAATAAACAGTTTAACCAATCAGGATAAATGTAACCTTTAAACATGAGATTGCACTATTGTTGCTAGTAATAAATAACGGCAGAAATCAGAAATGAAATCGTTTTAGACCGAATCCCATATTTTGTAGTGCACGATATGTCTTTCCTTCTTTTGGGACTTATTATTCCTTTTATCATGGGTAAGATTTGGTATTGCTTTACATCCGCCTTCATGGCTAATCTTGAAAGTGATATATCACCGACAGCGCCTTGAAACAGATCCAAGATATAAGAGATTAAATCCTCTGATGTTGTCACTTTTAACCGAAACTTGTTGGCTGTTAGATCTGTGCCTCAAACGTTAATACAAAAATGAGTTTGCGACGCATTGTACAGTGTTTGCTGGTGAGCGTAGCCTTACCTGGGTTTGCTAGGGTAGAGAGTCTAGCCACAACCACCCCAGCAGATGATCCAGTGTGCAGTTACGATGGTCGTACGTATGGTGTAAGTCTTTACTTGATAGGCGTTTTGATGAGTCTAGTAGCTGATAGAATAGCACAGCAATAGAAGGGGAAGTATTACAAGATTACAAACCTATATCGATCCGCTTACAGCTGACAAAGCAGAGATCAGTCGAAGTTTCTCTGGTAACCACGACTTCACGTTAGATTCAGTACACAGTGAACTTAGTGAACACAGCTGTTAGAATATGAAGAGATGACATTTATTTATTTATTTATTTTATTTATTTATTTTATTTATTTATTTAATTTATTTCTGTATTTATTTATTTACTTACCTACTTACTTATTTAGATGTGTTTAATAAATATTCATCTATCTACACACTCATTCTACTTACTGATTTTTGGACACTGCTTATGCATTTCTTACAATGTTAACCATTAGCAAGTGGTTTTTTTTAGTTTAACAAGTTTTCTTTTATTCTTGAGTGAATGTGTTCATTCATTTCATTATTCATTTACTTATTTACTGTCACATGCTTACGTATTTACCTTCACTGGCATTATTATTGAAATATATAATTTCCAGTGTCAGTCTGAACAAACAAGAAAACAAAAAAATCAAGGCTATTGTTTACGAAATTATCTTTGTGTCTGTCCACTTGTTGTCTTGATGTCGTGTTCACTTCCGCCTACAGAATGAAAAAAAATTCTATAGACGGGATAAACGCCATCTCCAAGTGCTCTCAGTTGCTATTTTCTGAAGCTCGGGGATCGGTTGTGATCAGAAAAGTGGCTGCGAGGAAAGCGTTTAATTCTAACTTTTATGTCTACTGTAGTGCAACAGTGTGTAGATTTGCATATCTTGGTGCACCGGGTGAAAGTATAATACTACTAGGCAATGCGAGGACTACCCTGTTCAACTGTTATTTGCACGCTAAAGTGTGCTTAAAGACCTTAAACGTTAAAACCCAGCCTTAACCACTACCCAGCATGGCTGCTTGTCAGATTGGTTTTTACCTGCTGATATGAGTATTTCAAATCATGAAGACATTCTTCTACTGTAAGACAGATTACTTATTTCTAATCAGTTTGATTGTGATCACACCAAGTAGCCAACTAACGCAGCCGCCATCTCAAACAAAATAATGTGGATGACATGGTTGCATGAGCTGGCAATTTTTTTTTGGTGCCAGAGTTTGGTTTTGTCTCCTCTGTAGATTTTCAATCCTATAATGTAGCCATCTTCATATCAAAAGAGAATTATTATGGGACAGTCTTTGACCATATCACTAAATAATCCCGGCAAAATCCATTGCTTATGTGTAAGGAGGTCGTAGTTCTTCTAGGCTGAATGCGTATAATTTACAGAGGTACTGTCAAGTGTTCATTTGAAATTCACAAAGATAGATGTAGCCATGCAGGATATGGAACGAACTGTTGATTTTAAATATCTCACTGATATGTCGTTGCGAGAGGCTATTGACTGGAATGGAAATAGGGGGACTAGACGTCTACTCATTATTGGATCAACATAATATATGGTACCTCGTTGAGATGTGCGTCATCGGTTACGAAAACGTAAGTACTGTACAGTTGGGTGGTGCGTAATGGCACTAGGAGTTACAACAGAGCCCTCGATAGAGACTTCATTGTATTACATTCACATGATGGCAGTGAGAGAGCACATTAATTTTTAGCTGTCATTTCGAAGGGTTAATGCAATAATGTCATATCTGCAAGAATGCTGTTTTGAGACAAACGAATTTGAATTTTTGATAAAAGCTGTGAAATCAGAGATTCCTTTAGTACGGGCATATACTATGTTTTTTTGTGTTTTTTTTAAATCTGTACACACTAATTTAAGCACTTGAATCGCCTCAGTGTTGCAGATATTCTAGTTCATTTGCAAAATCATTCATGACAACTAAAAAGCTGAATTTTTGCAGATATGACATTCTTGGTTTAACCCCTCGATTTACAATGCGCTATACCTACCTGGTCATTAGCAGTGTAAGTATCTTCGACACTGTTTGCAGTGAGTAGCCTACAAGAGAAGATGACTTAACCCTTTCAATCCTTAATTCGGTTTAATGAAATGATAAGTCAGTTTTGTCCTTACCTCCCCTATCCAGCCCGGCGATGAGTACAAAAAGAGTCCATGTGAGACCTGTGTCTGTATATGGTCTTTGAGTTCCCAGTCAATGTACGAGTCTTGCACAAACGAGTCTTGCACGCCTGATGTTCTAGAGTGGTGTGGCGATGTTCAAGAACCTCAGGCCAATCAGTGCTGTCCAACTTGTGCTTACGGTCTGTTTGTTTGTGTGTGAGTGTGTGTGTGTGTGTGTGTGTGTGTGTGTGTGTGTGTGTGTGTGTGTGTTTGTGTTTGTCTTTCTGTGTCTGTCTGAATGAATGAATGAATGAATGTTTCAACCAAATTTAAGAAGGTACACTACCTTTCTATTGTAGATGATAATGTATTTCTATGTATTTTCTATGCATAGCCCTTTTCTATTTCAGTACATCTTCTTGCAAAATCATGCACCAAAGTGCTTAACATGCCTTTTTTCTATTATAGGTGTTGATTTTGGGAAAACTTGATCTCATAATACAGATGTCATCTGAGTGTCTTGAGAATGCATTTTATTCAGTTTTCCTCAGTCCAACCATCTATAGAATGGGTAGTAGAAGAGATTGTCAGAATGCTATAGTGATTAGCGCCTGTAAATGACAGCGGCACTGTATGCTTCTTAGGGAGTTGAAAAAGTCCCAGAGTAAACAGGCCCGTTGGGTTGGTAACAGTGTGAAGTCTCGTGATTCGGCATCAGCCTGGATATGAGACTTATGAATCGCACTATTATTATTATTATTATTATTATTATTATCCAATGGTTTCAAAAATGTTCACTAAAGCATGTTCCATTTTTTTTTTCAGAGAAACCGACAACTACACAGTCTTGTTACTATGAGGGCCTCTCTAGATATTTTACAGTAAGTCTATTTGTCCAGACAGACAAATAAAGCAAGACATCTTGTCGTGTATGAGGCTGCAGAACGTTTGGATGTCACAAACAAGTAATCGTAGGATCTTTGAAACGTTTCCCTATGGTCATGCGATTAGTGATCAGCGCCTATAGATGACGGTGGCACTG
>JAWQUT010000043.1:2714748-2722248 GCA_033807755.1 Ellobium chinense
CCCACCCAGCCTTAAATCCAGGTATTCATTTACACTTGAGTCGAGCCGGGAAAGTAGAATGAAATCTTGCCCAAGAACAGTACAACGTAAGCCGTTCGGCCCAAAGAGTCGAACTGCTACCTTAGACTTGACATGTTCAGTTTCTGAGTACGACTCAAAATCCACACGGCCACGCTGCTTAACTATAATCCGCAACTACTACAGCCAGCGGAAAGTGAAAACTCCTGTGGTGCCACGGATGTCCATCTCCGCGAACACATCCATGGGGTAGGAGACCTCCGCCGGTATGAGACTGATGTATGTCTCGTCCTTTGTGGGCGTGCTGTCTCTTGGTTCCACCAGCGATTTTCATAGTCATTGACCATAGACTGACCTGTTTAGCTTGCTCTTGTTTGATCAGAGGCGTAGACCGATTTTCTGTAGTCAGATAGAGAGAGAGACTATCCTTCATCTCCGTGTCCTTGCACTTGAACGAGGAGTTTGTTTTCGCGGATTCAGGTGGCAGTTAAACAGTGCCAATTGGGAAAAGTGCACCTACACGTCCTACCCTCCCCCTACTCCATGACACCCACATGGGTGGTGTAGGTACCTGGGATGCGTTTGTTTGGTCCGTGTGACTGTTTATTGGGCGGTCCTAAAGATAGGAATTATCAGTCTCTGGGCAAGCCAAGATGGCTGCGACTAATGCGGAAGAGCAAGACAATAATGCACTGACTTGCGAGTGGTTTCATTAACATTCATAAAGCCGTTGATTCTTGCCACAAACTCCTCCTTCACAAGGCTATTGACAGAAGTTCCACTAACAAATTTGAGATCGTAGATGGTTGCTGCCATGTTGCCGAGCTCTCACTTTCGGTCTTGGCAAAAGGCATCACACTTCTAACAAACTTCTAATAAGTGAGCACACTTCCTCACCGCGACTGGCACGTAGCAACAACAACGTGCAGCTACTTTTTCCAAGCCTAAGTAGTAGGCGAGTAACTAATAAGCGCAGTCCCCCAGTCCAGACTGGTGCCTTTCATCCTCTGACCCAAGTCCCGGGGGAGGGGGGAGGAGAGGAATATGTGATCGAAATGTCATTACCATCAGACCGTTCATCCATGTCATTATCATCATCATTGTCATCAATCTTACCACGACAACAGTAGTAACGCCAGCATGAATCGCAGGCTCGTTTAATAGCAACTTTTTCTGTGCTCCCGAAGATTTGCGATTAAACGGAGTTCATCGTATTTAAAATATCTAGATTAAATTTATGTGCAGTTCTATTTTCTTCACACTTTCAGCCAGGCCAGACATACCAACCTGAACCATGTCACTGGTGTGTGTGTGACCCGCTGGCAGTGCAGGAGAACTGTTCAACACCCTCTCAGTGTGCTGCTGCTCGCTGTGTAAATCCCATCCTGAACCTAACAGACTGCTGTCTATATTGTCCTTCAGGTCAGTCTGATTGGCTGGCTGACTGGCTGGATGGATGGATGGATGGATGGATGGATGGATGGATGGATGAATGGCTGGCCGGTTGGCTGATTGGCTGACTGGCTGGTTGGTTGTGTGGCGGTCTGTCTATCTGTCTGTCAGGTTGCTTGTCTAGCTATCGGTATGCCTGCCTGTCCATCTGTCTGTCTGTCCATCAGTCCGTTCCTCTGCCTGCCTGACTGGGTGTTTGTTTCGTGTCTGCCTGGCTGGCTTCCTGGATGCCTGTCTTGTTGGTTGTCAGGCTGCCTGCCTGGATGGTTGTTTGGCTATCTGATGTCAGTCTGTCTGTCTGTCTGTCTGTCTGTCTGTCTGTCTGTCTGTCTGTCTCTGTCTGGATGTCTGCATGCCTGACTGCCTGCCTCTAGGCGTGCCTGCCTACCTGCCTTGCTATCTGTCTCTTCTCCATTCTTCTTATTTGCATGTCCGCCTGACTGTCTGTCCGTCTGTCTGTCTGTCTGTCTGTATATGTTATCTATAAATAGGTATTTCAGTTCCCTCAAGTGACCGAGGGATAGTCGTTCACAAAGTAGTGCCGTTTACACCGTTCCGCTCTTGATGTATAGAGAGCATCAATGCATGGGCAGAGCACGGACACGAAGTATACCAACGTAAGAACGACAATCCCTTGAACACGTGAGGGGGCTGAAAATACCTACTTATCAAGACCGTGTTTCACAATGAATCAAATCTCATTCAAATTAAAGCTCTGATTGTTCTATGTAGGCCCCAGCTGCAAACACGGAGACATTGAGATCTTAGAAGGAGAAACTTTGCTGGAGTGTGGGATGACTTGTTTGTGCGAACCTTATGACCTCGCTATGGGATTCCTTACAGCGAAGTGCGTAAAACCCCGACCCAAAGACATACTGGTTCAGCCAGCCCCACTCCCGTCTCCTATCCCAGACACTACTCGACCGCCACTCCTAGCCACTGGGTCGGCCGCGGCCACTCTTGGTCCTAAAGAGGTCCAGAAGCAAGACAAGAGAGCCCGGCATGAAGCTAGAAAAGCCGAACAAGAGGACTGAAGAAAGAACGCAGTTGGGTGCTATGTGGCTGGCTCGCCAAACAAAAAAAGGGATGCAAAACTTTCACTGGATATTGAAAATGCTTAAAGACACACACTTCAAACATTTGAGACATCCTACTTTTTTATTTTACAGATTTCATGTAGAAAAATATAAGACAGAATTTTTACCATTGCTGAATAATAAAATCATCCAATTCTTTATAGATCTAGTTAAGACTGGTTCACTGGCACCAAAAATGCCGAAGCTTGTCAGACTGTATGACTGTCTGTCTCTCTGTACGTCTGTACGTCTGTGTGTCTGTTTGTCTGTTTGTCTGCTCTCAGTCTGCCTGCCTGTCTGTCTGTCTATCTATCTGTCATATATATATATACATGTATTTATATATTTATATTACCATATATATATTATATATATGATATGTTATTTTATATGGCAGGCGAATATTGGTTCGGTCATTACAAAATTAATATCCTAAAATAAAGCTATTTTCTATATAAATAGACCTAATCAGTGGCGGCTCTAGGAAGTATCCAAGAAAGGAGAGAAAGACATGAGACCTCTATCCGCCCTTCCCTCAACCCCCTCCCCCCAATTAGATCAAAGTATTACTGATCTGTAGCCACTCGCTCTCCGCAACCGAAGGCGTCAATACAAGGGGAATAATTCTGCTATTTTATGAAGAAAAAGAATTATCCTTGTTATCTTTCCTTAGAAAAAAAGGAATTGCTCACTGATTACAGCTGATCCTTTCAAGCTCAAAGACTGACAGTAAGTCGAGTATCTGTGTGTTGTTTGTTTGTCTGTCTGTCTGTCCGTCCGTCCGTCTGTCCGTCCGTCCGTCCGTCCGTACGTACGTCCGTCCGCCTGCCTGCCTGCCTGCCTGCCTGCCTGTCTGTCTGTCTGTCTGTCTGTCTGTCTGTCTGTCTGTGTCTGTCTGTCTGTCTGTCCGTCCGTCCGTCCGTCCGCCTGCCTGCTTGCCTGCCTGTCTGCCTGTCTGTCTGTCTCTCTCTGTCTGTCTGTCTGTCTGTCTGTCTGTCTGTCTGTCTGTTGTTTTTACACACAAATCACCGCCGTAATAAATAGCCAGAATCACTGCCGTCTTCGCGACTTTCCATCACATCACGTCACCACCACCTATCACCACCACCACTAACAACAACAACAACAACAACAACAACAACAACATTATCATCATAACTGCCATCATCATTGTCATTCTTTTTTACGGAAGGAGAAAAAAATGCACTTAGAAATTGTCTATCGATAGATGTACATTACGGGTGTAAATTGTAGGCTTAAGAGATTACTTGTGTTGTTGGCTAAGATGGGCAGACCGAATAAGTACTATGCAAAATCGATTGCACATTTTGAGACGTCCTGTGAATAGGCCAGCAGTTGTTTATTCTTCTTTTTATTTTTTTTTCTACTCACACACAAACGGGTATTAGAGAAATTATTCCATTCGGGCACTCAAGTATGATGAGTACTCGTCTTTGAAGACGTATCCTCCCCGTAGTCGAATACTTGTAAAGAATCTGAAAATATGTCCACTCTCCCGTTCAGAAATTGNGGGGGGGGGGGGCTCTTATCGATTATCGTACAATTGCAGACAACACAGAAAATCGTGTTATATCAGTGTAAGGGTATTGGCTGATATCGTGCTGTCGGATTTTTTTTTTGCGTTTCTTTTGGGACATTTAGTTTTCTCTTTATTTCTCTGGAAGCTGACTGCTTTTCAGAGGTGAGTGAGTAGTGTAGGAGCGATATTTTTAGACAGGCTGAGACAGAATACAGGATAAGACAATGAAATCTCGATATTAAGAACTTACTTAATAAGTAAGCGATATTAAGAACTTACTTAATATTAAGTAAACTTATACCTAGTTATTATCTATGAATTTCATGTGCATGGATTCATTATTATTCTATCAGTTCACTTCTTAAGTGAATCCTATGTATATTATACCTCAATGATAAGTACACCTCTTTGCCATATTATCAAGCACTGTCAGTTCCTAGATTTAGAATAGCTAGGGTGAATGTGGTGTCATCTTTGTACGGCAATATATCTCCCCAGCATGGGGACGCAGTTGACTTGGCTCATTTGCCATTCTTTTAATGGCACTTTCAGTCAAAAAAAAGACAAAAAAAACTTTTCAATACCTTGCTTGGTATGCAAACTTAATAGTGATGTTTAATTACAAAATCTCCCATGTTAACATAGGATTCTCGTTAATGGAAACTTGACTCATGTGTGTATCGTTATATTAAAAGGATTATCGTTTAACATAATAGTGTAAGTTTGATGCGGCAGAAAATAATGGATAATTAGTGCAAAAACAACAAAATATATATATATTAGTGTACTGTAATCATGGAAGTCAGCATGAATATTTGAAACATGTTTTCTGTTTGCTTTTTAGCTTACAGTTACTAAGCTACGCTTTATGAACAATCAATTGGTTGGCATTCTTGTCTCATCAAACCTTAAAATAGCAAAATGGAAAGATGAGTTCATTTTGAAATACTGTAGATGATAGTAATACAGACGTTGCTATTGCTCATGGTAGTTTTAAACGTAGATTACATTTGGACATATCGAAGGTTCTATCGTCAGGTTGACGATGATGTGCAGGTTGCATCGAAAGGCCTTCACAGAAAGTAAGTGATTTTCCATCGGATGACTACGATAGAACCTTCGATGTGTACAGATGTAATCTACTTATAAAACTACCATGAGAAAGATGAGTTAGATCTGCGAACTGGTGTGACTATATTTTCTTAAACATGACTTCTTCCCGGTTCCTGAGTATGTTTTGAAAGGTGAGTAGGTGGGATAGTAGAGACCATTGACTTTATCTAAACAAGTAGGCCTATTGAGCACGGAGATGTATAAGACCAAAATCCCACGTTACGATGCTGTTTGCTTAAACTTTATGCCCCACCATCTGTCGCTTCATATCTTGCATACCGAACATTGTTCGCGCTCTTTCATAGCAAGGTCATTATTGATTAACACTTCGGTCTTTTTAAACTCTATTTTCACCCAGTATTACAGATAACGGACAAAAGGAGGCTATATTGCAACTCTTCATGACATGCATGCTTTATCCCCCTCCATTCTTCCTGCCCCTCATCTCCCTTCCTCCCCTCCCCTTCCCGTCTCCATTCTCGCACAGTCAAGGGAAAAAAAATAGGTGCAGTACCTCAGACTGTCTCCCTGCTACCTGTGTATCATTAATGCGCCAGTATGGTACAAAGCTGCGGCATCCCCCGTCTGATATAGTCTGTCTGATTTAAATGTGGATTACAGAACTGCTATTTACATCTTGCCGTGCTGTCTCACGAACTGGAATTCTAGGATACCAGTCCAAAATATCATTTAATGTAGGGGTCTCAAATTTGGCAAGATATCCTGAAATGGTGGGGAAGAATCACTGAGACATATGTCTTTAGGCTTTAGCCCTAGGTGGATCTAGGGCGACCTCTTTGTGCATCGAACCTAGAGAATGGGAATATGCAATCACGCGACGGGCGACAGCAAAAGGCAGGACTGGCTGTCAAGTCGTGGTTGCCAGTTACTAATCGAGTAGTGCATAACATTTCAACCCCGAGTTGCCAAGCTGGCGTTAAGAGGCCAAAGTCTAATCACACAAAGTTTGCTATAAGAAGGACAAAATGTACGTTTGAGGATGGAACATAAACTTGGTTGTCCCCTCCCCTCACTTTTCAGCATGTCCAGAATAATTTCGAACATGAAATGTTCGAATTCGTGAATATTTCATAAATTAAGGTACCTAGACCAATATAACTTTGCAACGAGTATGCGGACTTTTCGAATACTGTATGCGCTATTCGAAATCATGAGGTTCCGCTGTGCAAGCACCCCTGTCAACGACCTTTGAAGCCTATGACGTGCCCCCAACCATGTACTCCAAGGCTACACACCTTTGTTTCTACCTCGGCTCGTTCATCATAACCTCCAGGGAAATCCCCTATGCAATTTAAAGCCGTTACTCATGCTGTTTTCCAGTGAGATTTCTGGTCGATATCACTAACGGCTGTTGCCTGCAGCATACTGGTCCCGCTGTCTTGAGAATAAAAATACCTTTTGAAATGGTGTCAGAGTGAAAGAAGGGCCGTCACAACCTCTACCTCTGAAGCGGCCGAAGTGTTGATGGTGTGGTCTGTGGGGAGTGGGAGAGGAAAAGAAGATCAGGGACCCAAGAACGTATCGACAGTGCATTGTTGGCGTAAAATAAGATCGTATCTACTTGACCCAAAGAGAATGATACGACGTTTTTACGTCAACGCGGACGAAGTTTTAAGTTGATGTGTGTGTGTGTGTGTGTGTGTGTGTGTGTGTGTGTGTGTGTGTGTGTGTACGGAACGGCCGTGGAGAGCGTAAGAGCGGAAGTTGCAGATTCATTTCCCGTTGGTGCCACCTAAAAAAAATTGTATGTTCTAAACTGGGGAATACTTAAAAGAGTCGTGACCTACATATGTGTCCCAGCTCCATTAAACTGAATTTCATTGTTTTACTGGGGTCTCTTTCACTGAATGGGAAGATCTGTTGTTTCACTCTCCGAAACAGCTTTCTATCAATGATAGCAGCCGGCAGGGTGGTCGAAAGGTGAACCCTTAACTCCTAGTTTCAAACGTTCGGACATCGAATCCTGCTAGAGACAGGTTTATCCTTGACTGTATTTTGCCGTGTTTAAAAGGCGGTCGGACAGAGTTCAGGACTCATCTCTGATACAGCCACAACTGTGCTGAAAAGGGACGTTAAAACCCAACACAAGCAAACAAAAATTCATGATAAACTTCAACTCTTTCCAACAGAACAGGTTTTAGAAACGTCGAGTTGTTTTGGTGGTTTTTTTTTTTTTGCCGTACGCCGTGTACGACATAACGCCGTACATATCTAGGTGAGCTCCGTTTTATCACGTGTCATCTGACAACAAGTACTTGCATAAGGAGATAACTATTTCCA
>JAWQUT010000043.1:2735890-2740890 GCA_033807755.1 Ellobium chinense
GGGAGACATTATCAGAGCCTGCACCTTTGCAGTGCGACAGCTATTTCTGTTCTGAAGTAGTATGATGACACGAGATGGGAATCCGTCATTATCTGCCAGCAAATGGGATCATCAATGCATTTTTAACAATAATAACAACAACACAGCAGCAGCAGCAGCAGCAGCAACAACAACAACAACAACAACAACAGCAACAGCAACAGCAACAACCACAAACAGACTATCAGTTGTCAACATTTCAACGTTAAAAATACTTCTTCACAAGAAGAGCAACGGAGAAGAATAATTTTGTCATTACTTGATGAATCGACTCAGCTTCAGTTAAACGGTCAAAGCAAGAACGATGTGTTCGCAAGAGATCTGTACCTCACAAATTCCCCGTGTCTTTTCGTTTTAGCGATTATGATTATTTTACCAGTGATGTCCCTTGTTCACGATATTAGATCAATAGACTTAGTATGTTTAGTTTCTGTCGAGAGTATTGTAGGGCATAGCATGTTTGTTTTTTTTTAAGTAAGTGTGATTGCTCCAGACAAATTCTAATGGTTTCTCCTGTTTTCCAAAGGGCTTTTAAGTACATCGACCCCTGTGGGCTGTGCTGTTGAATAATTTCGATGGCCTAAGCGTTCAAATTCCTGGGATCCCTGAGATGTAATTTGTACATCCCAGACAATCAAACAACTTGACATTTTACACCGAGAAAATTCCTGATTATTTCGATTGTGTCTGCAATTGATGACTGTTTTGGTTTTGTTTTGGATTTTTTTTTTTTGTTTCTACCCAGAAATTGAAATCGATCGTTCGTTTCTGGGACCGAAATGTTAGCCTTTGACAACAGCACTGGTTTCGCAAGAACTGCATTCGGGATGGGCAGATTCGCGTAAAAATATAGTCTATACTTGTTCGCCCGAATCAGGAAGTCAAAATTCGGGTTTAACAAATCCAATTTTGAAGGTTTGAACCTGTCGAATTTTAATAATTGTAATACGTGTTCACACACACTAAAAATGGTGTCACAACTCCTTGCATTTCATTGGCTGCCACAAAAAAAATCGGAGATTCGAAATCGAATCCGTTATCGACGAAACGGCGGATTCGACGAATTCGGGTTTACAGACATCGAGCTTTTGTCCACCCCCTTAGACTGCATGTAACCCAGCAAAGTGTTGAGTAAACTGCCTGGGTAGTCTAGGGCCCTGTCGTGCTAAGCAGTTTCCTGCCGTCCAGAGCTGGTGTGATGTCCCGCTGGAATATTCCTTGAGTGTCTTTGATTTGTTGTCACTTACGGATGCGACAAGCACAGATGCAAGTTTTCATACGGTGGAGGTATGTTAGTCCATGATGTGCCGTTAGCGATGTAGATCGGTCGTCCTCTATGTAATTCGTGATTTGTGATAGATGGGAATCTATGGCAATATGTATTTCATGCATCTCATAGATATTTCATGATCATTTCAATAAAATTGATGATCAGTTTGTAAGATGCACCCAGTGGGATGTGGATTTTTTTAAGGGAGAAGACCAAACCTTGACGACAGTTATGAATACTGGAAAATAAATGATGTTGTGCATAAAATTAAGAGTATGTACCACTTAGTCTGTGGAACCACACCATATTATATCATTGTTCCTTTACCTATACCCAGTCTAATATTTGACCACGACGTAGGTTAGTGCTTCGAAATACCAAAATACCCCCGCTTGCTTAAAAAAAAAATCTTATGGGGAAAATTGTTGTTAAATGTATGGTGCAAACAAGGCGTGCTCTTTGTTCTCTACTTGTGCAATTAATATTTTATTTCTTGAAAATATAGAACGGTTTTTTGTTTTCCTCAAAATAGTGTATGGCAAATAATCTGAAGTGTGATTAAGCGCACTGTTATTTCGTGGAGCCTACTATAGAATGTGTGACATGCGTTGTTGTTCCCCAAGCATCTGTTCGATTTCGTCTACCAAGCTTAAGGCGCTTTGAGCAACCTCAAGTCATTCTAGCGTTGTATGAACGAACCTGGGTCGATTAATCCATGACTCACCCGTTCTCCCATGAGAGCTCACGACGGCGCGTGCAGACACATGTCTTCTTTGTCAAAGACTTCTTTTTACCTAAGGCAATGATGTCACGCATGCAACCGCCAGCTTTGAAATGTTTGTCATGGAGCGGCACGCGCGTATGTCTATTATGTTTCACCAATTAACGATAAACTTGTCTGTGTGTACAATATGAGTACAGCTGCTTTTGCTCCAGCGGCGTCGACGGGCGATTATTGTAGGTGGGAACCAGTTGGAAAGAGAAGGAAAGGACCGAGCTACTCTCGCTTAAACTTCTCTTGCCGTGAATTTCTAAAAGTACACTAGTAAGATGCATGATCAATCAAAACCCTAATGTATATAGCAATGTAACAGATTTTCTTTTGAGTGATGGCATGAGACATTAAAATAAAATACAGTCAATATCTTTAGTCTTATTTATCATAACTATTTATTAACAGATAATCAAAATCAAAGCACTTGGTTGGATGGCTATTTGGTGTATTTATAATCTCCAATCCTCTAAAGCGATTGCCTGTTTTCGAGACTTCTAAACAATCCTAAAATACTTTCCTTAGGGAACAAAAAATCGGGGATGTTGGGTTTTTTGTTTTTTTTTTGAGACGTATTCAAAATCAAAGCACTTTAAACACGATGACTCAATTTTTACTTTACTCAATAAGAAAATAGTTGCTATTAGACAACCTTTATTTATTTCAAAGTTCGGATTTTAGTCGGACTGTTATGGCAGACTCAGGCATGTGCATAAAAAAGTGTGCTACAAAAATGTCAGTAGAGAGTTAATTAATATTTTATGAATGGAAGTAAGAATAACTGCTGGGAATGAGTGCAGACTTGTGTAAATGAATGTTCTGTATAGGCAATACTGCATAAAATGTAGCACGTCATGTTAGTTTATAATCTGTTTATGTCCCGTCAAATGTATCGTTCGCTATGTACCACGGTTGTGGTCTGGGCTTATGATGAATATACTTGTTAACCATATAGCATTTCTTGTGTTACGATCATACTGCACGTTAAGACTTAGATATGAAATTCACAAGGGAGTCTAGCTTCTAGCATGCAGTATTATCATATTATACCACAGATGCACTCCTACCTCTGCCATAACAGTCCGTAGGAGATTCGAACCTGAAAATAGCAGCTCTCTATTATGATAAAAACGGAATTTATAACTGAAGTTTAGACAGAGCCTCGCTTCGTTCTTTCAGATTTTACGCAAAAGATTGAAACGTAACAGCAGGGAACATATTGTAGGGAGAAGAAACTATGGGTTGGTGAGGATGAGGAGATAGGACGAAGATTAAAGGAAGGAGACCGGGGGTTGAGGAGGAGGTATTTACAGCAAGGCATCCCCAGTGATGAATAGCATCGTTTATCCCCCTTTCCTTGGCTATATGAGATCAGTGCACCGTCGTCACTTCGCTTTAAATGGAAGTTTGTTTAGATTGCTATCACACTGTTGTTAAATATTTTTCTTTTCAGTGCTGCTCTAACGTTTATCAACTAAAGGGTTTATCTACGCCAGAACTGTTTTTAAATAAAATATTTATTGGGTATTTCTGTTTGAATATAGCTCATATTTTTTTTCTACAATATATGTGTTTAATTTCGGTTATTTTATCCAGCGCATTCGCAGTTAAAAAAAAAAAAAAGTTTGGATATGAGTATTGACTTTCAGATCACAAACATTCAAAAATGTAATTATGACAGAAAAACCATTATGAGCTCTTTGGTAAGATGACGTTATTCTTGCACTGAATGCAAGTCAGGTGATCTAAGTTCAAATTCTGCAATTTTGAATAAATTATGATTACATCTAGAATTTGCGTTTTGCTTCCGCGATCCTGACGTTCCGAGATGTCATCTGCTATATAATTTCAATGGACAATTCCATCAAAATGCAGCATCAGTTTCACAAATTTCTGAAAAGCTTTGACTTAACAACAAGTAGTGTTTGCTTGCTTTTTTCGGGGGTTAATTTATTCTTTAAATATAAACCAAAGCTGGTCGGTGTAAAGTCAAAGGTATTCAGAAACGGGTGGAACGGAACTGACCTTGTTTAAATAATATATACGAATTTCATTCGCCTGCCGAGCATAATGTTGTTGGTTCGCCGTACCAAAGTCGTAATTGTCCTGAAGATGTAAAGAGACTTACGACACAAACATGTGCCGCCCGACTACCTCAGGCTGTCAGCGTTTTCTTGGTTTGATCAGGGACGGATAAAGCTTGATGCAGAAAGGGCAACTTCAAGGTCCTACGCCTCTCCAGGACTCAGAGGGTCCCACACCTCTTAAGGACTCAGAGAGTCCCACGCCTCTCAAGGACCCTGAGGATCCATGACGCCTCAATAAAGGATTGCGTCTCTGCAGACTGCATTGAAATGAACGCTTGTAGAGCCCGAAATTCCTGTAAATTCTGTGGGGAGTATATTAGGAGACTCCCGCCTAGAGTTTGGTTTAGGGTTAAGGGCAAGGTTAAGAAAAGTAATGTTTAGGAGGAAAACGCAAATATTGGACAATCTCTATACTTTATCATTGTCCAGGAACTCTCGAAGATGAGCTTTTTTTTTTTCTTTTTCTAATCTGCTCCTAACCCGAACCCAAGCTTTAGGCGGGAGTCTCTTATATCACCGGACTCTTCCAAGGGCGTATGCTGATGGTTAGGGCCAGGCATCGAAACCAGGAAGTCCGGCAAATTTTATCAACAAAATAAAAAAGCTGACATTCTCCCTAATTTACGCACGCTGATTGGCGGAAATGATAGCATGCCATGTGCATCTGTAACCCTCTATTATAAATGGGCCCTATTTAATTTTTTGGCCGTTAAAGCCGGGTCATGTTGCACTGATTCGTGGCTGATTTGGTCAAGTGGGCTGAAAAGTGGGCCACTCACGCCAGTGGAATCTATCAGAACACACTGGACCCTGTATCTCGTCCCCCATGTGC
>JAWQUT010000043.1:2745890-2752724 GCA_033807755.1 Ellobium chinense
TTGGTAAACTTGCCCAAACTTGCTACCAACCAGAGCCTTCTTCCCATCAGAAGAGGAATCGGCAGGCACCATAGCTGTAAGATAACAAAAATGTCCGTGCACAGTAAAGATCGAACTAGAGTCTTTTTTTCATGCTCTTGTAGGAACAGTCCTATTTACTTCTATGGTAAATGACAGGCAAAGTGATATCATCAGTCTGTCATCTTTTCCCTAATCCTCTGACAAATTGCCAGGTAGGCTACTATATGTAAACCCACCGTGCCTTGGCAATAGCGGATAGATAGGTAAACTGAGGGAGGCGGGGGTGGGAAGAAAATGGAAAATGGTATCCAGAAAATTTACGAATGGAGAGTTACATGCTGCCCAGTGGCCGTATGCATATAATCCTTACGTCACTTAACGCACTGCGGTAACCACGAGAAACTCCCAAAACATTAGTAATGTTTACTGTGGTTAACGCAATACGTTAATTAACGTATGGATTATGCATACGGCCACTGGTCTGAAATGACGTTTCCGAAAAAACAACAACCAAAAAAGAAAAAAAAATCATTCCTACTGGTTACAATAGGCCAACCAAGGCCCCCACGTAGCTGAAATGCTCAGCTCACTTTTTTTTTTCATTTCGCAGCTCTGTTCTTCAGTCACAACTACTTGTTGGACGAACTTGATTTCGCGTAAGTGAGTTTAACAAAGAAAAGGGGTTAGGAAAAGGGTTGAATTACGGCGAAATCGAGCACACTGTACTTGTTTACCAATGAATATAATACATTACTCAGTCGTGCGTGCTTTCGTGCCTCACTCTAAGACCATGGCAAATGCCGGATTCTTCCTCCTGGTTGGCTGACTCTGAAAGATCAGTTGATCTTAATTTACTCTATAAGCCAATATTTCTTACTGTCATTGTCTGTGTGATTAGGCTGAGAACCATTAGTGATGGTGGTCCATTAAACTTCCTGCTCGTTTCTGTCTGGAATATGAGACTCTGGGCTGTTGGGTGCGAGCTGGCTGTAGACGGTCCTGTTTAGTGATACTGGGACAGAATAAATAAGGTATCAGCTCCATGCCTCCGTCCCTGGCTATTTACCCAGTATCGAGTGATCAATGCAACGAGTAACAGGGGCAGCGAAGAGGAGGGGGGAGGGAGATAATTAGGGTCGCAAAAAAACAGAAGCTGGGAATTTAGCTTTATTGACCAGAATGTAGGAGGTCTGCTGTAGAAGAAGGGTTCTGGAAGGCTTCAACACGGCCCTGAGTCTATCTAATGTGACAAGAATTTTCGTTCATAACGATGATGACTTAGGTCAGAATTAAAACACCATTTCTGCCTCAAAACGCCAACTTTGCAACTCTGGGTTGCAGTGTTATGCGCGAGTCATAATCTGGCAAACTGGCAAGCATGGCTTCATGGCTTGTCAGCCTGCCCTGCCTTTTGCTGTCACCGTCGCCAAGTTCAGTGCAGAACATGGCCTTCTCTAAACCCCATGGGGCCCCAAAGGATCACTCGGGGACAACGGGACATGTCTCAGCGATATTTCCTATTCCTTTAAGGATGGCTTGCCAAATTTGAGACCCCTACGCTAAGAGATGTAAGTTTCTATACCGGACCAAATTTTAAAAAATGACTCCAGCTACAAACTTTCACTTGTTATATAATATACACGTATTAGATACATCAGGGAGGAGGAAACGGAGGGAGGAAGTAAAAAATGATAGACAAGTAGCAAGATGCAAGCGGTTGCGATTACAATGTCTGCCCGCAAGTTTCCCAGCTTATTCACTTACACCACTGAAAAATGGCGGACAGCAACGTCATCGATTTATTTGCTTACGTCAGCTAGCATTCCGATGGAGAAATTGGACGCCCTTTGTCAGACTGACGGACGCTTACACAGGGGCTTAAGATAGATGGACAAGAATGGAAACGGAATGAAAGAGATAGACTAGATCAGGACAACGGGGAAAACAAGCAACTAGAGTGAATAAACCCGTGTACGATTTTTCTTGGCTACGGGATCTGACTCAAGACGTTCATTCTTTCCAAGCCCTTCCAATTTGTTTTCATGGCAGTGCGTGATGTGGGGTTTGAAGGTGCGGCGATGGGGCTCTTGGGNNNGGGGGGGGGGGGGATAATGCTGTGCACGAAGAAGAAGAGAGAGAAAGAGTGATAGAAGAGAAAGAGAGAGAGAGAGAATGTAATTGAAACGAGAATGAATCTCTTCTCCCTTAGGGACGCAGAATAATTTAAGATATAAAATATTTTTTTCAGCCTTCGGATCAGTTTATTATCTTGCAAGAGCGTGGGAGAAAAGGAGAAATGAAACGAGTAAAAAAGATCATTCTTTCCCTCGGGACCCACAATGATTAGACCCAAATATTTTTTTTTTAATCTGTAAGAGCCAGCATTCCAGTTCATGGTAATGGAAATGAGAGAGAGAGAGAGAGAGAGAGAGAGAGAGAGAGAGAGAGAGAGAGAGAGAGAGAGNGAGAGAGAGAGAGAGAGAGAGAGAGAGAGAGAGAGAGAGAGAGAGAGAGATTGGAAAGAGAGAGAAAAAGAGAGAAAGGAACACTCCAGTGTCGTTACGCAAGTGCAAAAGATTAGAAAATGCATGTGAAAAATCACTTTGTCAAGGACAGAGTTCAGCCGAGTTATTCGATTTAAAATCCAAGTAAATGCATAACCCTCTTAGTTTCACCAGTTTTCAGAGAAGATAATAATAATAATAATAATATTGAATGTCTTTTAGAGCGCTTATCCCTCTTCCTGGACTAGGAGAGTAGAACAGCTTTAAGGTTAATATTTTGATACATTGCATTCGCTGAAACATACATGATATTATTCGTGCATTTATCTACCTATATATACAAGGATATTGAACATGGCATAACGTTAACACTGAGGCATAGATTTTAGCAAACTTGGCCAAAAAAAAAAAAAGGCCGAAATATTACTTATACCGACTGATGTTGTAAGCAACCTTTCGGATTGTCGGCAATGTATTCCAAACACAGTGGCACATGAAAGTCAACGCACGTTCATGAAATCTTTATGTATTCGGTCGCTTCCTCTGCTTCGTGAAAGTTTTGAACGTCTTGGTGATGTATTGTTTCGGTTCAGCGGGGAGGCGTGTAATTTATATAAAACATAAACATTCCCCCGCCCCCATTAACTCGTATTCACAAAAAATTTCCAAATCTTGGAAATCCATAGAAATATGCGAAAACGTTGGACATTGAAAATATTTCGAGACAGACCTAGGAACTTTGAAAGAATTTTGATATGGATGGTATAGTCCCGCAGCTGAGAACAACGTATTAAGTGTTTCAGAGAACGTGATTTCTGCACAGATTTCTGCACACAAAGGACGTCATCTCCTTTGTCATAACGCATGTGTATCAATGGAAAACATTTCCAGCGCGTAAAATCTGGAAAGAAGGTGTAGAATCGCAAGGTGCGCAACTTTCATATGCCCACCCTATTTTTGTAATGTGCTTTCAGCAAACAACACCCTGCATTGCCGGGTTCCCGGTAGCAAATTCTTGTTGAATGTAGTCATGCCTAGGATCACTCACCCTGTAACAGATGGTAACGACAAAGAATTTTGAATATTCGATTGAAAGATATAAAGCTGCTGAATTAGGTATTTTCAGCTCCATCATGTGACCTAGGAAATCTTGCTCCCACGTTGGTTTGCTTACATGCTCTGCTCATGTGTGATTACTCGTGATTTTTTGTCAAAATATCCCAGCAATCCCTAGATCACGTGGTGTAATTGACCCGTCTGAAAATACCTCATTGACACGTAGTATTGCTCATGTTATTTATAAGTAGACGATTATCTATCTGGCCTCGATTGTTAGGGGGTGTATGTAAAGAAAGAAAGAAAGAAAGAAAGAAAGAAAGAAAGAAAGAAAGAAAGAAAGAAAGAAACAAAGAAAGAAAGAAAGAAAAAAAGAAAGAAAGAAAGAAACTAAGCCCAACTCTTCTAGAAGGAGACAGAGCGTTTTGTATCGCAGTCGTCTAGTCTAGTGTGGGCCATGTGCTTAATTAAGCGAACGTCTGTATGTTACTTCATATGTCATGATACAGTAGACCTAATAAACAACACTAGGAAGTCTGAGGTATGTTACTTCATACAGCGTGGCACTGTAACGCTGGTCGATAGTTGGTCGTAACTTGAAAGGGACTTTATTTTACCCCCTTCGCAGGCTACCGGTTGGGTATCTGTGGAATATAATAGGATGGCCTTCCGGAAATATGGCCGAGCCCTCTAGTCATGCTTCGGCATCCATCCCGCAACCTATCCGCTTTCTCGCTGCTCTCTCTCTCTCTCTCTCTCTCTCTCTCTCTCTCTCTCTCTCTCTCTCTCTCTCTCTCTCTCTCTCTGCTCTGCTCTCTCTCTCACACACACACATGCTGACATACACACACGCGCACACACACATACACATAAATACACACACCTACACAAACACACACACACTCACATGAAAATATACATACACACACACACACTCACTCACTCACACACAAACACACTCTCACACACACACACACGTAACCAGACATTCACGAAGGAGTAATGCTCCTAAAGAAGGTTGTAAGAGATGGGGAACAGGGCAAGGGTAGGAGGTTTTGAATTAGGTATTTTCAGCTCCATCACATGACCTAGGAAATCTTGCTCACACGTTGCTTTGTTTACATGCTCTGCTTATGTATGATTACTCGTCATTTATCAAAATAGCCTAGCGATCCCTAGATCACGTGGTGTAACTGACCCGTCTGAAAATACCTCATTGTGATAGTGGTTACGTGATGTCATGAACTACAGACTGTTTCAACCTCCTCCCTCCCACTCCACTCCACTCCACACACACACACACACACACACACACACACCCCACCCCCTGTCTCTTATACACATCTNTTGTTTTCCTCTTTTCATTTAAATCCAGTGTGTTATAATCGCGTATACAGAATGAAATAAAATGTGACAGTGCTCACATTTATTGTGAACAAGTTCACTGGGATGGGCAGAATGGTCTGACAACAACTTCCTGAACCACATTTGTCAACAGGATACTATGTCCTTCTTTGGTTCACCGGCCGTTCTTTATACCCTACCCCCTCCCCACACCTTTCCCTGAACCCCAAACTACAGGAACAACCAGTCGATAGATGTTTTTTTAGAGTGCTTGGTAAGACACCATAACGACGAAGATTTCGTACCTGTATTCAATGTCACAATAGCGTTATTATGCACATCTTCTGTTTACAAATATGGAGCATACATCTGATGTTGGACTGTTAGGGTGAGACGCTACTCACAATTCAAAAGGAAAAAAAACAACAAAACACAAACTGTTTACACTGTGGAGTGTCTTGACTTGAGCGAAACTCACGAGACGAACACAGACACAGTCATGCTGATCACAAGATTGCGTGGGCATGCAGATATCTAGTTTCAAGCTAATCATTGGTCAGACTTGATATTATTCTGTCTTCACTTCTCTTCATTTATTTAAGAGCTGAAAGTGATAGATCTAGAACGATAATGTCTTAATGACGACGCGTCCTTCCAGTAGACCACCTTTGACCAAGATCACAGAATGCCTAATCTAATCTAGACTAACTGCAGCACCAACAGAAAATTCCATGTATGAAAACTTCTACTGGCGAATCTACAAGAACAAGGACATTTATGGTCTACCCTACATTAGCACAGCATCCAGGACCGTCACAAAAGATGATCTTGTACACAAGAATATCGCAGATGAGTATCCCGTGCGCTCTTCTCAACTCGTTCCCTTCTTTATTCACAGACTTACGTTTGTTATATTCTGCCCCTCTTATTATACCTCGCTCCCTTTCTTTCTTCACAGATTCTAGTTGTATTATATTATGCCCTTTCTAACTTTCACAGAGTCTTTTCTCTGCTCTTACCATGCAGTGATTTTGTGGGTGGCGAAATTTCCAGGACTGCAGAGTTGTGTCTGGTCCCCTTTAGTTTTAGTGAGTTTTAGTGGGGGAGGATTTCCATAATTATGGTAACTGGCGATAAGGAGTTATGCTCGCTTCGACTGATGCTCCTGTCTCGATGGGCATTAGGATTAAGGTTAGGGTTAGGGAGTAGGGTTACGGTTAGGATTGTAATAGTCTAGTATGTTATTCAGAATTAAGATACTGACCGTAGATGTAGGAGTTACCACATTTGGAAATCCTTCCTTTAATGGCGATTGTTTTTATGGGCATTAGAGTTAATGGCGCGTCTCAATAGGTATGAGGGCTAGGGACCTCGTCTCGTCATGACTTAAAGTTAAAGGGATCCTATGTCAATGGGCATTGGGGTCACGAATAGAAAAAAAAAGATAGGACATGATGGCTTATAATCATACTATAATGGAGCTAAAGGGTGAGCATGTAGGCAGAAAAAAAATTCCTTGACTACGAGACCACAAAATAGGAAACTTTTGAGAAGTCGTATTTTGGAATGCTAATTTCCGTGGGCATATATGTTTTGAGGAAAACTCAGTCCTTTATCATCGTCATACTAGACTATACTGGAGCTAGAGGGTGAACATGTAAGCAGTAAAAACTTCGTGCCCACGCGACCGAAAAATATGAAACTTTGTGTATTTTGTATCCTGTACTGGTTTTGATCAAAACTTAGTCCTTCATCTGTTCATATGATTAAGTTACGCTTTTTTTTTTAACCGCAGAAAGAAAATATACATATTCGGCTCTTAGCGTCATGTACATTTATTTTAGCGTTCATTCCAATTCTATACTGACAGACTTACAAATTAATTCATCCTCCCAACAAACACATTTCT
>JAWQUT010000043.1:2777981-2792914 GCA_033807755.1 Ellobium chinense
GCAACCTCCAAATCCTTAGTTCATCATTACGGGAGGTGGGGGTGAGGAAGACGCCGATAAGGTTGTTATGACCTTGTCTCGAACTATTACTTGACTTTCAGTGGCGTTGCCCCGGGGGGTGGGGAAGTGTTCGGGGAAAAGCTTGCCCCCTCCTCCTTAAAAAAAATACAACAAAACTACCACCCAAGACTGTTTATAATTTTACTAAATAGGTGCCCCTCCCAACCATTATGACCCCCACCCCCTCCTCCCTTTTTGCGTACCCCCTCACAAAGCCAACCTTTTGTATGCCACTGTTCACTTTGTTTGCTAACATGTAGACTATGCACTGTAGGTATACCCGCTGCTTCCTTGCGAAAACGTGTTATCTTCTCTCTCTTTAAACTCAAAGCTAAGTTGCGTAGGATCCTGACTTGGTACGTTGACTCTGACTGACATGTTTGAGGGGAAAATTATGATGTAGGGTAGTGTAGAAACTCAGTGGTTCCTGGGGTGGTGGTTGTGTTTACAACGTGATAATGGTAGTGAGTTGGTTTTTTTTCCAGGTCATCGAACCCGTTGTGAGAATAGTAAGTTTTTTTATGTTGTTGTTTGCGCAAGTTTATGATGTTGTTGTTGCTGTTGTTATTTTGTTTCTTTCTCTTTGTTTTCCTGTATCTTTCTCTTTCTCTGTCTCTCTCTATCTCTTTCTCTCTCTCTTTCTCTCTCTCTTTCTCTCTCTCTCTTTCTCTCTCTCTTTCTCTTTCTCTCTCTCTCTTTCTCTCTCTCTATCTCTTTCTCTTTCTTTCTCTCCCTCTCTTTTCTCTTTCTCTCTCTCTCTTTATCTCTCTCTCTTTCTCTCTCTCTCTCTTTCTCTCTCTCTCTTTCTCTCTCTCTCTCTTTCTCTCTCTCTCTCTCTTTCACCGCATGTTTTTCTTTCATTCACTGTATTCTATACATTTCTCTATGAACAGTTCGCATGTTTACTCTCTTCCCTTCTGTTCTTTTCTTCTTTTGTTTTTCTTTGTCTTTGCTTTTTTTCTTTCTCTCCGTCTTTCTCCTCTTTCTTTCTTTCTTTCTTTCTTTCTTTCTTTCTTTCTTTCTTTCTTTTCCTTTCTTTCTTTCCTTTTCTTTCTTTCTTCCTTTCTTTCTTTCTTTCTTTCTTCCTTTCTTTCTTTCTTTCTTTTTTTCGTTCTTTCTTTCGTTCTTTCTTTCTTTCTTTCTTTCTTTCTTTCTTTCTTTCTTTCTTTCTTTCTTTCTTTTGTGTCTTTCTTTTCTTTTCTTTCTTTCTTTTCTTTTCTTTCTTTCTTTCTCTCTTTCTTTCTTTCTTTCTTTCTTCCTTTCTTTCTCCACCATTAGCTTTCTCTTTCCTTCCACTTTCTTTCAATCTTCCTCCTTTATAATTTTATTCATTCACGGAAGTACAGCCATGCCATTTGCACTGACCCCTACCTACCAGTTGCTTTGACCATCTGACCGCTGTAAAGGTCACCTGTCTATGGTCACTCATGTACTGCGCTGACCCAACTAATCTACCACAGCCATCTGACGCTCGTCTGCATAATACAGGTTAGCTACAGTCCCCTCCGCCTAATCGCAATCCTCATATTGCAATCTTCGCTTAAACCCAGCATGCTTAGATAGCCGATTAATGTATTATTTATATCTATAAAATATTGGTTAACCGCAAAATCCTGTTAGTGGCATGCTTTATGTGTTTCCGGAGAGTTGCGATTAAGCGGATTGATTGATCTCTTTGAATCATACAGAATGCTGGGCCAGCTCTTATGACGCTGACGATTTGACTGAGGGACGGATTTGACATGTATGGGGATATACTGAACTGTCGACTGAACTAGAATGACGTCACTTTAGGTCATTATAACACACTACAATAGTCTTCTGGTCAATACCCTTACTCTTCAGACAAAATGGTGGACGAGACAGTGACAGCTCTTCACTTTCCGATAATAATAGGCTTATAACGACATTCATAACGCGCCGTGGTGCCGTACAGAATTTGAGAGCGTGCGCATTTACGATGGTATCTCTGACCATCGTATGAACTGCTTTAGTACACTGATGCTGAATGCATCTTAGCAGCGTTCAACACGCAGAGTTCATGTAATTCTTATGATGGTAAGTAATCCTGCTGTTGATGTACAAGCTCTGAATTCTTTGGAGACTTGTGCTGAATGCACCTTCAGGAAAGACTTGTGCTGAAAGCACCTTCAGTAGTGCTCACCATGCAGAGTTAATGCCATTTTTAAAATGGTTTGAGGATACGCAAGCTTTCAGTTCTTTTGGGGCCTTTTCTTTACAAACTTCGAACTCAATGTGGCATAATGATCTATGCAAAGTCAGCGTTCTGGTCTGGAGTCCAAAATTTCAAACCTTCACACGGTTGGTTCGAGTCTGAATTGTCGCTGGCAGCAGCTGCACTGCACTCATTCACCACTTAGGAATTTTAACATGAGCTTGAATCTAATCCTGAAAGCGCCATGTTCGTGGGTTGTAATTAGGAGTTAAAAGTAAAAAATGTTGACGGCCTAGCAGATGATGTGAAAGGGTGAGAGTTATAGAACAAAGCAGAGACGAGAAGATAGCCGAAGAGTCTGGAGGAGAACAGAAGGGGCAATAATCAAAGAGAAGCAACAGATGAGAAAATCAAAGAGGAAAAAAGATTGTGGGACAGAAGAGAGGAACTGAAACGAGAATTGTCTGGAAGAGAAGACAGGAATTGAGGAGAGGAGAGGAGGGAATGGGTGGGGAGGGGAGAACAGAGGAAAGGACAGGACAGGACAGGACAGGACAGGACAGGACAGGACAGGACAGGACAGGACAGGACAGGACAGGACAGGACAGGACAGGACAGGAGTGGAGTGGAGTGGAGTAGGATAGAGTGGAGTATGGAAACAAAAAGAGAGGAATGTGGAAGAGAAGATAAAAAGATGGAAGAGAAGAAGAGAGTCTGAGAGAAGAGAGCGAAAGATGGGAACAGATGTAAACAAACTGTATTTAGGAGAAAAAAAAGAGAACGGTGTGGATGAGACGAAATTAGTATGGATGCCAACAATAAAAGAAAAGAGGTCTCCTTTGACCATCAGGTCCTGTATTTACATGTCCAACTGATCTGTCCTGATTGACTGATGGCCTGGATTACATGGTCGCCTGTCCTGGTCTGTATATTGGTACTATTACCATGTGACCTCCTGACCCCATCCGTCTGTCAGCTATTTTGGTGGTCATTTATTTGTTACTTCACTTGCGTGGTGGACTTTTGTGGAGGATGGATGAAGGTTGATGGCTAGACAAAGGTACGTGGATTTTGCCAAAAGGAAGCCAAGGTTAGAAGTTTCCTTGTGACGTAGGAATGTTTGTCAGGATAGTAGAGGAGAAGAAATCATACAGAACAGTAGACTTATGTTTGTTATGCGCAAAAAGTGGGAGAAGGGACGCCTAGGGCCGAGAGATAAAAAAAAAATGGAGCCAAATGGAGGAAATATTTAGGAAAAGATACGCATTCTCAAGAGATAGATTGAACTGATTCTGTTAGGATAAAATTTAATGACAGCACACTCGACTGCTGTGAAAACTTTGGGGCAGAAAAGGGTCTCGAGAAATGGGAGGAGAGGGGTATATTAGCAAGATTAGTAAGACCAGGAGCGTATGTTTTCACGAAGAATATTTCTCAGGGAACGCCCTTTACATCCAGCTGAGAACCAGTACAAATACGTCGCTTCAGAACACTACGGTCAGTCAATCTTCTGACTTAATTTGTTGTACCCCAGGGTGGAGTACTATAGCCGGAGATGAACTCTTTGGAGTGCGACATGTACTGGCCAATACAATTTATCTAATTTCCTCGTCTCGATTTTCTCCCCGGGGGGAGACTTACTATAAATGTTACCGCGCTTCCCGGCACGTGTTCCCGGTCCAGGATGTACGCCAATCGACTCTGCAGTCAGTACAGGAAGCCCTGTCTGTACGATTAGCCATAACGATCCGATAGCTACTTTTTGTGTTTTGCAGTGGTTTTATGGCATGGGCATCTGTTTGCATTCCTCAAAGCGGTTTCAGTTTTCTACACCTTCAGTGTTCGAACTTCTTACGAGAATATGGTTTTGAAGCCAGTGTACAGAAGTTGTGGAATAGCCTAGACAATCAAAGTTGGAGATTTGAACAGTGATATTATGAAGCTCGGCTTGAAACTTACATGAAATTTAGTTTTATGGAAACTAGTTTTTCTACTGGAATGCTATTGGATTATTGGATTATTCACGTGATTTGTTTCTGTATGTTGTACAGTAATTTGTCTTCTTTAGCTGGTTCAGTAGTCACATTTTGTATGAACACTTACAATTGCCTGGCTATCTCAGCACTGCACGCACGGCATGGTATGTATTGGTAAGAACTACATTGCATGTTTGTGGTAAAGTAATCTTAGATTCATGTGTATGTCAATTTTAAGCCAAAATGTGGGCGTTGACGTTTTTATTGTCCTTGCCTTTATTGCAGCTGCATTGTTGTAATATCTTTTGTAAACGCATAAAAATTTACATTTCTGTTTTGACCTTATCCTATCGTCCTAAAGGGCCTTTCTACACTTCTGTTTGCTGTGCTAACAATTCTTTTTTATCATGCAACTTACCTTTTAGAACACAGACCGTGTTTTTTTCTTTCAAACTCACTATTGTCCTTCTTCCTCCTCCTTTAATCCTCACCTTTGATTCCCTTTGCAAAGCGTTGTCTGTCTCATCGCCCACTCTCCAGGATGTACGCATCACCACAGCCACAGAAACAGTCGCTGTTTGTCACGTAATCGGTCATTACTGCCATTTATAACTTATTTCCTCTCACAGTCGAGTCAGGTACATAAAAGTCTGATCTTTCCTTTTAACTACTTTCATGTCCCTCTAGGCCATCTTGCCATAAACTCTGTACCGACATAAATAGAAAATATTCCTCACGACCTCTGCCCACTCAAAATGGCTGTAAGCTATTGCGCAACATTTCCGGCACCCAGGTTTTCTTTTTTATTATTCAGGCTTGTTTTCTATGTGACTTATGAAAGAACAAGTGGCAACCAATGCAGAAAGATATGAGTGTTCCAAAACGTTGTGGTGACCTTGACCTAAATGAAAGGTCGTGGCTTAAACTTTGTACGAATTAGAATTAAAGCCGAGCTTGTGACTGTAGAGAAAGACCCATTTATTTGCAAAGTTTGTTCATTCCACGGAAGGATTTACATGTAATTTCTTTTATTCGGCTTTGCTGGTGGTGGAAACTATATACACTGTAATAAGTATAAGACCCGAACTTTGGAGGTCGCGCTACCAAAAGGCTTTTCGTGACTCAATGCATGGTAAATCTATCTTGCGGTCTCAACGAAGTGTACATTTGTCTTAAGGAGACGTGACTTATGATAGGCTTTCTATGGTAAAGGGGCAGATGGCTTATAATTGCGATGTCGGGGTATGCGACTAGTGTACTGGTGTACCTGTCTCGTAGGGTTTTACGATTTATTAAAGGTGCCCCATTCCTCATTCGCTCGTTAGTGTCGCAAGGCAAGCCACGCCAACAATTAGCTCTAGAAACCACCTCGACCCTAACGGATCTGCTTTCATGTTTCAAATATAGGACTTTTCTTTCCAATGTTATTTTTTTTTCACCGTAATGTTCAAAGTAAAACTAGCAATCTGCAAAGTTTCTGCGTAGTCTAGTATGAAATCAATTACTCGTGAAATTAAAAAAAAAAAAAAAGAAAATACGCTCCGATATGAAGCCTGTGACTGAATTCAAATTAGTGAAGTGCCTTATCATGTCTATCTACTCTTCTCATACTCTGAGCGGGCCCTTTATATGGGGACTTCTCGAGGAAAGATGTAGATGGTCTCTCATATGGGCTCCCGCTCATCCTCTGACATCGTGGAGGTTGGTTGGGTTTTTCTATAAGTTACATAACTGGTTCTCAGTGTGAGTGTTGTTGTGCTATACGATTATTATCTTTGAGGATGGTTCTAGTCACTCGTTTCATATAAGTAATATCATAGGGAAGGAAGGGGGAATTTCTTCTTCAATAAGTTTAACCCTTTAGTGCCCAGGCATAGAAATACTGGTAGGAAAATTCTGAAAATTTACATACACACTTCAAATGCACCCAAAATACTTATAATACATTGATGGTGAACAATGTCAATATTTAATATGTGAGAAATTTTGGGTTAAATTTGGACCTCCGGGCACTGAAACATCCGTGCCATATTTGGACCACTCCATACTGGACCCTTGAAGTTGGGTTGCCAAATATGGACCAGTGGCGGCCAGGCGTAATGATGAGCGTTACCCCAGTACCAGCCTCTACCAGCCACTANGGTGAAAATTTTTGAGTTAAATTTGGACCTCCGGGCACTGAAACATCCATATGCCATATTTGGACCAGCCCATACTGGACCCTTGAAGTTGGATTGCCAAATATGGACCAGTGGCGGCCAAGCGTAATGATGAGCGGTACCAGCCTCTACCAGCCACTACCAGCCACTCAGAGTTGCAGTGTAAACCCTCTCCTATGATAAGAAAAAGAACTTTAGTTAGGGAATCAGAATCTAAAAGCTAAATTGTGTATTTCTCAGTATTGATCATTAAGTGAACGAGTGGATTTTTCACACACTGGATTTCTTTATCTCAGTAACAACTTGAGGAATTTATCATTTCGTGGCCACGCTAGTTGTATCTTTAAGACGTACTAGTATTTGTTTTGTAGGAGGGGGTATTTTTTCCATATTATTAAATGAACAGATCAAAGCCAGAGTTAGTGAATATAGTCAATCACAGCTCACTAGTCCGTGACGGTCAACAGCCCTTAGAGAAAGGGCCTCAACATGACTGATAGGTACATGTCGTATAGTACAGAGGTTTTCGGATTTTCACCCTTTATATACCCATTGGCCCTGTAATCTACCAGCCACAAAAAGGCAACAACATATACCTCTAGCCAATAGTTCATTATCGTACTCAAACTTCCTTTCTTGGCAGTATGGTATAGAATAGCAAGATCCACAAGCTCCAGTCTCTGCGTTTCACCAGGGCAGACTATGTCATTCAACAACTTTCTCAGCTTCCAAAGGAATAATTATATTGTGCCGTCGGCATTTTACACGCGCTGTACAGTGGCAGTTGAACAGATGTCTTCGCCGCCATAACCGGGTACCCACTTTACAGATGCATTGAGGAAATTGTAAACGAAAATGTGCCACATAACCATGGAGAGAATCGAAACCATAACCTTGATCATGGTTCCAGTGTTGCACTTATTCGGCAGAGTTGCTCCACCTCTGTACATGTCCTCCTGATGGATCTGGCGTGCACCCAGGGGTACGCACTTAGGGGGCTTAGGCCAAAGTCTGGAAACCGTTGGCATAGTACATGCACTCTATCTTTAAATCGTTTCATTGGGGGTCACTACCATAGCAAGCAGGCACTTTCATCCGCTACTGTGTTTACCTCCACCCGTTCGGTTAATCAAACATTCTTTGTAGGTCACGCTATACAGTGTTTGTGTGGTCAGGAGACAACGCCAGGGTCGATTTGGGCATTTCTTGAAGAAGATGAAGACTAAAGAGTAAAGTTTTGACGACTTCAGAGAGTGTTCAGATGCAGAGTTTACAAAGTTTGGCTCCGAAAGGTCGACCAGTTTTCTCAGATTTCAGAAAATGTGGCGAAGAGTGGTACAATTGGTTCCGCTTAATTGCAACTCTAGGATCTGTGGAGAAAATAGTGATTAGAAGATTGCCCTGAAGAGTTGGTGTTTGATCTATATTTTTATAGTAGCTATCGTAGAAATCTGTTACGATTGAGCAGACTGTGATAGAAGGGACTGCAATAAAGCGGACTCGGCTTTGTCTACAAGATAATGTGGGTGAATGTCCCCCTTTCTTCGCTGGTATTTTCACAATGTAGATCTCAGGCAAGATCTTGGGTGAGGACCTTTTCAAAGGAAACATTTTTTTTTTGATTCACATGGCCTTACTGGAAAAGTTGAACCGTGAAATGCAATTTACCTTTCGGAAACACTAAAATATAAACAGTTTTCCACGTGGCTAAACTAAGCCGGCCGACGCCCACTGTTTATTTATTTGATAGATCTGTGTTCTTATCACAACATTTGTCTACAAATGACAGTAAGCATTAGTCACTCATTCACGCTTTTAAGGCACACTCTCAGGTCGTGGTAAATATGGGATTGTTTGCCCTGGCTTGCTGGTTCGGAAAGGTGAATTAGGAAATTAGTGATGGTAGGACACCGTTGGATAGAGATTGGTCTAGGGTTAGGGGCAGGATTAGAACAGAGAAAATATATGATAGTTTTCAGACAACGATACTATCTAGAACTAGGAACTGTCCTTTGTTTGCTCTTCCTCCCCGACCCTTCAAGCTGACCCCAACCCTAAATCATGGGATGAGCCCAAAGATAATGTCTACAAAATGCTGGAATTCCGAATCCAACTCGAGTTGTGTGCGGTGCTGTGTGAAAAAAACACCACCCTCTGTTATGGCCTCTCCTTGAGGAATGGGAACAAACTCCGGAAAGTACATTGTGCAACTCTATCTAGCATCACATTTGCTTTGTATCGCATGTACTAGTTGTCAAACAAATCGTTTTAAGACTTTGACACGCTTTGGTACGAACGTAAAATTTACATTTTCTACATTACAGTTCTTGTGAGAGTTTTGTGTTATTCAATACTATTCAATAGTGGTAGATCTAGCTGATCTAATATACGACCCTAAAAAAGTTGCACAGCTTTCAAGCTGTTTTGCATTTTGTTAAGTGAGTTTGGCTATTTTTTTCGAAATTTCAGTGCTCTGCACCGGTTTTTGGTCTTTTTTAATTGTCTTAACACCTGTCACAGTATTTATGCAAAAATTCGTGGGCCTCAGGTCGTTAAGGAATAATGATTGGAAATGTTTCTTGTAAGCGTATGCCGATCTTGATGGAGAAAAACAACACAACATTTTTCAACTTCTGTATAATACGCCCATGCAAGATCAGCATCAAACTAGAGGAAGGCGAAATGAGTGACCCTTAGCGCACACAAAGCCTTGTTGCAAGGACCTGCCCTTCCTCTAATGCTCTGACGAAATTTGGGTCCTGATGAGCTTATAATAATGAGGTATTTTCAGACGGGTCAGTTATACCACGTGATCTAGGGATTGCTAGGATATTTTGATAAATGACGAATAGTCATACATAAGCAGAGCCTGTAAACAAACCAGCGTGTGAGCAAGATTTCCTAGGGCACGTGATGGAGCTGAAAATACCTAATTGCCATTCTTCTCATTTTATTTTTGAGAGCACGCCGTTGCTACCCTGACTCTCTTTTCCCCTATTTCTTGTCCCTCTCGCTCACCACCGTATTCACGAGACTAAGAACGTATACGTAATTATCAAAGTAATACTTACGGACCGTTCAAGGCGAAGAAATTATCAAAAGAAACACCTTCAGCTCGAAAGGAAGGTGTATGCAAAATTTTGGGCTGTTTGGTGCACAAGTAGTCGAGATATGGCTCCTACAAAATTTCAC
Source organism: Ellobium chinense (assembly GCA_033807755.1). Taxonomy (NCBI): domain Eukaryota; kingdom Metazoa; phylum Mollusca; class Gastropoda; order Ellobiida; family Ellobiidae; genus Ellobium; species Ellobium chinense. Next base: position 2,787,545 of record JAWQUT010000043.1, read on the forward strand.
GAGTGTTTTTATAATATATGATGAGTCTTCTCCTCCCAGCATCAATTCTCAAGCTACTTGTATGCAACTAAAGGGTTTTTTATATGTTTAATGTTGTTTTAAAATACCGCATAAGCTTATTTTGAGCCGGACTTTTTACGAACCGGTCTTGCAAACATGGGATTCCGTTTTCAAACAGAATAATAACGACCAAGTTTAACAACGTTGTGAGATTTCTCGAGATTTACTCTCTCTGATTACATCCGGTCCGAGAGGTTTGTAACACAGAAAATGCTGAGTGGCCACAGAGTAGACGTCTTCGATGGCGGCTTTTCATTCAACAGAATAGCCCTGGCTTACAGCCGGGCATTTTAATCTCAGTTTAATTGGAGCAGATCATTGGAAGTAGTCCTTTAATGGTCTGGTGCTCCTCATAATGATGAAGTTTAATGTTAGAGGAGTGTAATGTAGGGTATCGATTTACATTTTCATCCTTCTTGAATTACTGGGGGTTCACGTTTTGTATTGTTGTTCTGCAATTTCGACGATCTGAACAGCTTAGTGTAGCATAGAGACGCCACTGTACCTGTAAAATGAAAACTTACACAATACTTGTTGGAGACTGTTAAGTTGTATCAGAATGTTGCTGAAAGTAAGATGTTTACGAACTAGATTAGTCTGCTTCATTCTCTAGAAACGCCAATAATACACACTACCCTTCATGTATAGCTCCTAGCTGGTCACTACTTCGAAATTTTGGCGTACAACTTTAATTTTTATTAAAAATAGGAGGATTGGCGCTTTATGCCTTGGTAAAATTGTTTTCTCCACTCCAACATTTCCAGTCGTTGATCTTCCGATTTTCACACGACACATTGATTGATCAGTTTTATAACTTCTCATGACAATCTTGTCATATCTTCAAAAAAGTATGCCAAAGTTTAGAAGTTGGAAATAGTGGAGAGTTATTTATAGCGGTAATATAGTTGCGTCCCTGTAATCCTGTAGGTCGATCTCGTACTTTCACATTTCTCAGACATATCTTTTTGACAACCATTTATTTGCCTTGTGATCTTGTGCATGTAGTCTAAAGGGGCGTTTTTACGTCTAAAGAATATGATGGTCTGTGGGATTCCTAACTTGCATGTCTGTAGTGCAGGTACAGGTCTATTCATCATACATGTACTACAGTTTTGACTGACGTGTTTTCACCATAGTTGTACAACACAACTTACCTGTAGATAACAGAACACTTTTGAGCGTTGCGCAAGATAAAAAATAAAAAACAACAGGCAATGTGCAGATTAGCTCCATGTTCAGGCTCTTGTAGAGCTAGAGAAAAAAAACCAACAACAAAAAGCAGGGATTAAATTTATCCTGCATTCTGAACTATGGCGCATTCATACCCAGACAGGTGTCGTAGGAAGCGGAGAGCACTCGTCGTAGAAGAAACTGATATCATGAGTTTACCTGAACGATTTCGACCCAACACTCCAGGTAAGTGCTAATGCGTGAATTTTTCTGTTGGAGAGATAATCTGTTTTGTACAGTTCACCCGCCCACTTGAGAATACAACTTGCTTCATTTCTTACAGAAAAAAAAATGTTCTTAAATCCCTGTCTTATGTTGATAATGCCGTATTCACGTATGGAATGTGTCTTGCTTGACGGATTGAGCAAATCGAAGCCTAAAAAATACAATCATGCCGATTCGGACATTCTTCTTTCCGACTGATAGCAGCAGCAGTAGAAAGAAGCCTTAATTTAAGCTGTCAACAGTAATATGCTACTCTTACCAGATGGATTATTTGATTACGTAGTCTCTAGAAAACATGTCATATTGCCCATTTCACAGGGCTCTTTCTCCTATCAAAGAGGAATAGTTGTCTTTAGTTTTCAGTGGCCGTATGTAATCCATACGTTAACTAACGTATTGCGTTAATCACAGTGAACACTACTAATGTTTTGGGAGTTTCCCGTGATAAAAGCAAAGCGTTAACCTACGTAACTATCGTAACAACGGCGATAGATCTACTGTATTGAGAACGTGCGGCGTGGTGATGAATAACCCCATCTCCCGTGGGGACTTAATCAGGAGCCCTTTGATTATTCAACTAATCGGTTCATTATTGTTCTATCTTGATAAGATCGATTACGCCTAACTGCAGGTTTTTGGGAACATGAAAACATTGCGATTGAAAGCAGTTGCGATTATCAAGGAATAGTTAAACATAAAATGTAGTATTCTGTTATCGTAAAGAAAAGTTACCATTAAGCGCATGTTGTGTTTACGCGGTGGTGATTGTATCACCCCTTTCTGCGCGCCTGCTCTTATCGACATAATACTCTCTAATCAGTAGCTGTGCTGCGTTGAGCAGTATGCCCTGTTTCGTTCGCTATCATGTACATGTAATGTATCTATTTGGATGTCAGCGTTATGTAGACTTACTGACATACTAGCCTCTTAAATCGACAGTTGCTACAGTCTGTGTTGTTGATGTTTTTAACCCTTTCGCTCCGTCATGTTTTCAAGTCCTGATAATGTCACCAAATTATCATGCGCTCATTATCCGGGACGTAGGAATAGTTCATTATGGGGAGAAAAGGGACACAGGGGTACGTGGGATGCGACACTGGTATGTTACTTCGGAAACGTACTGGTGCGTCTAATAACTGTTTGTAACAAAGTATGGGGACAGAGTCTACATGTATGCCATACGTAGCGAAGGGATTAAAGCCGTCACACAATTCGACCCTTTCGATTGTGAGTTCCTACATTGAATGTCATGTCCCATATCGTCGCACTTCGCATACTGTAGCTCCGGCCGGCTGACTATACATCATATTATATAAACGTGGCCGGTCACAGGCAAAAGCTGATGACATACTATACCACATGTCCCATAAAATATACCATGAGGCAGAGAAGCTCATTATTTTACTTTGGGCGTGGCTGGGTGGTAACAGTGATGAAATCGAGGTAAATAAATAAGACGGTAAGTTTAATTCCCGCTATGGTCATCTTATTATGTTTTGACAAAGCATACTTCCATGGACATTACCTTCGGTCCACCTATCTGTTGTAAAGTGGGTGCCTGATTATGGACAGTGCCAGTGATAACGTATTGTGGAAATGCTTTGACCAGAGCTAGCTGCAACGTTGGCTTCTTGAGGAGCTGATAAAGTCACTGAATGATCTAGCAAACTGGGATAATAATAACAATGTAAAGTCTTGTCAGCAGTCATTGTCGTACTTGGAAGCTTATGCACGTATAGTAGACTATATAAATGTATACAATAATGTATTCTATGTCATATTGCATCATTAATACTGAGCGTAGGTGATCTGCGTTTTCGACGCCTTTTTTTTTTATTTTTTAAATATCTCACTTGTAGATGATCACATCGTGGTATCTCAAGGACTAAAACTATCACATTCAGGAATGTGAAGGAAAGTGACCTTTCACTACCAGATCGTGTCAGGAAAATGTCACACAATTTCTATCAGCAAAGTAGAACTGATGGGACTGACAGTCGCACCAACCGAAGCGAGTTAAAACGTCCTATCTACAATGCATGTACGTGATGTAGATATCACTTTTTTTCTCGAAATAGTGGGGGTGACTGTGTGAAGTCATTATACAAGAGACAACACCGTATGTGCCACTCCAAACACTTTAGTCCTCTTGAAGTTGACAGAAACAAGGGGAAACGCCACTCCACCATTACATCACCTCAGCTGTCACTGGGTCTGTCTTAGGCGGGTGGTCTGTGTTTACAGACAAACAGAAGGGAGATAGCCTGCTTTCGCTGTCGTTGGTGGGTCTTGTGACCTTCTGAAGGACAGCAGCGGCACCTATCTCAGTGATTTACTAATCTCGGGGCGAAGCCGATACTGCACGCATCTGTGTGTGAGCATAGGCGGTGCCCTGGTGTTATTTTAAGGGAGGGGTGGGAGATGTGGTAGTGGGGAGAGAGAAAATGAGGCTCAGTGCAGTTCGAAGGTATCACCCAAGGAATTTTTGGGGACATGGTCTCAAGGCACAGTTTTCATGGAGTCATAGAATATGTTTGCCATGGAATATCACAGTGGGTGGATAGCCGGTCGAGGGCGCAATGTATTCATAAACGTCGATCTGGGGTTATTTGAGGTAGAAAGGCAGGGAAGTTACTTTTCTCGTAGACGTTGCCTAGATTTTCTGAAATGGGGAGGGAGGAAAGGTTCTGTAGTTACATGCATTAATGGGGGCTTTCCGGAGACGGGGGCGGGGGTGGGGGTGTACTGTGTTTAGTGAGAATTTCCGGAGCCAGGGGTGGGGGAACATTGTGTTCACAAATATCATTCTGAGAATTGCTGTCGGAGGGGAAGAATTAGATAGAAAGAGAGAGAGAGGGGAGAGGGTGAGGGTAGCCTGAGCGAGTGAGAGAGTGATGGAAGAACGATTTGGATGAGTGAGCGAGTGAATCGATACTTAAGAATACTGTCATTATTTCGCTCATTTACAACAGGTTGTTGTCTGAGCTAAATAAACATAATATTGTTATTGTTGATGTAAGCGAAAAGGGTGAACATAATCTCAGGTGGAGGATTTATTTAACAGTTTGCTTCTGTGGAATACTCTCTCTCTCTCTCTCTCTTTCTCTCTCCGTCTCTCTCTCCCCTTCTCTCCTCCCTTCTCTCTCTCTCTTTCTTTCTCTCAATCTTGCAACTTTCTCCAAACTCCCATAGGGTATGTTACACACTTAAAGGCTCAGTCACCAGCAATCTTTGTTGTGCCCCTATGAATATATGCCCATGTGACCATAAGCAGCAATCTCTTCCTTCTTTTCAGGGTTGTCTCTATGGCTTTTTAATGATTGCCTTAGTCTGCACCAGGTTTTGGGAAGGAATGAGGAGCCAGCGTGTAGTATTATAACCCTCACCTCTTTGGTTGCTCGCCTCTGAGACTAACACAGTAACACACTTCGTCGGCAGTTGATTGGCGAACCCCTTTTGTGAGACGCTAGGCTGCTGTGTATTTCCGTGAACAGGTCCTCACTAGCATACCCTCTTGAGTATACGCCTCTGTGGCCACCACCTCTTTTTTTTTTTTTTGCNTTTTTTTTTTTTGCTCTTCCCTGGGAGTCAATCGTGCTCCATGTGGGAGGTGAGGGAGGGGGAAGGGGGTAGTCTACAACCCTAGTCCCCCAGTCGCGGCAGTGTATTTCGGTGTACCGATCCCACCTCCCCCCCCCCACACACCCCCTTAGGTATACTCCTCTGTCGCCACTAGCAGCACTTCACTAATAGTCCCTCTTCCCTGGTAGTCTATCGGTCTTCATGTGAGGACTTTGTGTGTGTGTGTGTGTGTGTGTGTGTGTGTGTGTGTGTGTGTGTGTGTGTGTGTGTGTG
>JAWQUT010000043.1:2804503-2817260 GCA_033807755.1 Ellobium chinense
ACTCGCAGATGGCGTGAAAATTTATCCAGAGAGTAACCAGAATGTATGAACATGAGATATTGGGGAAGATTTCTCTGTTTTTTGCCCTCTGAAGGACTTATACAAATTTTTACATGAGAAATTAAGCGTTTGTGCAGATATATTACAGCGAATTTTAATTGTTACCGATGAACTGCCTTTGCTTCGGGATATTTCCAGCATAGTTTTTTACGTATTTTTCTCTTGAAATACTTGCAGCTCCGGTTATTTGCAAGCGGTTTATTCGGACTTCTTGCTTAAGCATAACAGTTATCATACGTAGACATTGCACCTTTCGCGTAACTAGAGCTGTATTATTCTTCCATGGAGTTTCGATTAGTCTGAGTTTACAGCAGTACAGAGCTGTCTGTGGGAATGGTTGATGTTTCTGTCACCCAGGTTTCTCTCTCTCTCTCTCTCTCTCTCTCTCTCTCTCTCTCTCTCTCTCTCTCTTTTCGTCTCTCTCTCTCGCTCCTTCTCTCACCTATCTCAACAACTGATTTGTCCTCTCTCTCTCTCTCTCTCTCTCTCTCTCTCTCTCTCTCTCTCTCTCTCTCTCACCCACACACACACACACGCCCAGATACACAAACATACACACACCTCAACAACTCTCTCTCACTCTTTCTTTCTTACACACACTCACCTAAACAGCTGGTTTCGCCTTTCTCTTTCTCTTTTTCTCTTTCTCTCTTTTTCTCTTTCTCTCTTTTTCTCTTTCTCTCTTTTTCTCTTTCTCTCTTTCTCTATCTCTCACACCCATCTCAACATCTGCGTCTCTCTCTCTCTCTTTTTCTCTCTCCCTCCCTCTCACTCTTACCCACCTCAACCACTGGCGATTTCGCCGCCCCCGATGGCCAAGCAGATCCAATATCCCATGGTCGTGCCTCCTCACAAGTCCACGGACTCAGCCTGTGTTATTGGTGTCCGCCTGGATTAAGCAATTTTTCTATAGGGAAGATCCAAAGAACACCACCAGGAGAGCTAGACACCACCTTTTGCCTTTGGCGTACCGAGGTCTACATACAACAAGATAGTGGGGTGATTTAAACGGAACACTTGCCCTGAGCCCGAAGCGCAAATCTTGTGCCCTACGTCATGAATTTTATTTTTTTTTGGCTCTGGGATAACTTTATCAGGATCTTCCGTGCGTCTGGGAAAAACCCCTCTTAAAAGCCAGTTTCACAACGGAACTTACATGTGGGTGTTGATCGTACATATGTGATGGAATAACTTACGTTTAGTTACTGTGGAGGGACCCAAGTAACACTGTGCGAGCTTTGGTGAAAGTGGCCTCCGGGGTGCATGCATGCCTCCTTCGCGATAATATTCTTTTATGTGAATCAGGATGCATCTGTTTTGCTCTTTCATATATTATATTATGTTGAATTGTTTGTATCTGCTGGAAGTCAACGTTTTTAGAAAGGAAGGAACAGGTCGTGGAGTGGTGCATTATACTTCTTTGTAAATAATGAGGCACGTTTGTTGAAGGACATGCCTTGGATTTGTTTACATTCAGCTTAAAACACATTGTGTACTTCTGTAGAGCATCTTGACATACATGCTGTAATCTACTGGCCCACTTACTCTCTATACCTTTGGGCCACAACAGATAATGCACAGTTGGATGCAACGAGAGGCTTGTGCCGTATCTGTAAGTAGATGATTGTAATCTAGGTTAACACAGCTCACTTCAAAACCGTATAAAAATAATGACAACAACAGTAACGATACCTTTTGGAAGTGTGGGTTACTATGATACATGTTACAAGACGTTCAGAATGTCTGTCAAGCATGAAAGACTTGTCTGCTCACAACTTGAGGTTATGTATGTTCTGCCATTGTCAAGCTTAATTTTTATGCCAGAAAAAAAAAGAGATAAGCTTCTTATCAATTCAGATTATAAAGAGTTCACAAATTCTTTGCACTTTGTCATGAGGAGAGAGGGGGGGTAGTGGCTTAGAGATAGTGAAAAGTGTCTGGGAGACGCATAAGGGCTCTTCCGAAACTCTCGTAAGAGAGAAATTTGCCAGTGAGATAGTTACGACCATGGCGCATATAAAAATACAATTTAGTGCTGGACAAGGCACCTGTCGGATTTGGGCAGAAATGATAGCACATGAACGCAGTTCGTGAACTTAAGTTCAGTTCACGCAAACTCGACCTGAGCTTAATAGCTATTTTGGATGAACTGATTTGAATCTGAACTGTGGCCATTTTGAGGGTTTGGTCTCAACTTTAATTTTCTGCCTAAACTTCATGCTTCAAAAACCAAGGGGAGCCAATCTTATCTGAAAACTATTGAGTTTTCATAGAACTGAATTAAACTTGATCTCAGGGTTTTTATCCGTTACGGAACTGAACTTGATCTGAACTGACTTGCTCAACCTTGCCTCCTGTTTAACGCAAACTAGATTCCGCTCAGTTGGAACTTTTCGGGAGCATGGATACCGTAATTACGATTTAGAGCAGTAGCTGTTATTCAGATTACGGTACTGTTGTATGATAAATGCTGTGGTTAAGCGGAAAGTGTAATTAAGCGAGCCGATTGTAGTGTGGACAAATTTCTTCACAGTGAAGTGTGAAGTTCTCTTATATGTTATATTGGCTTTGTCTTGTCCTCAGTGCCAGCACATGGTGACAGACTATTGATCCAGCTGTCCCCTAGACACGTAGACTAAGAGATTGTGTCGATGAACATCAGCTGAGCTCATCTCACTTTTCTCACTTCTGGCCTCATTACACTCCATGCCTCTTCAGCTGTCTTCTCTTTCTTTCTTTCTGTCTGTCTAGTCTACTTTTTTTCTCTTGTGTAGCGCTAGAGATGTCCCTTCACGATACACGGTCATTAAAGTCTGGTGTCAGCTCTCAGGAACGATAACCGATACAGACATTGATTATCTGCCCCTAGCGTGACCTACCGCCATTAAGTTACAAATCTTGTTGTGCGACCTATGGCTGTCGTCAGTGTTGTGGTCCGTGGTACCGGCATTTTAAATCAGTTAATATTCTTCTTTCGTGAGTTTATAGTAGTTCATTATACTGTGGTTCATTGCTTTTTCAAGTGTGTTACGTATCAACAGACTGTGTGTCTAGACTGAGAATAGATATCTTCCGGGTTGACATATAAAGATTTAACAGATTATATAATTTTTTTTCCAATTTTGGTATCATTTTGTTCAAAGCTTTTGCCCAGTTTTGATGACAGAAGGCAAAAGGACGTAGAAAACTGACAAGGAAGTAGATCTATACACATACTGTACTAATATAGAGACGGTGTGCCATCCCGCTTTTCTCCAAACTTCATTCATGTTGAAAACATAGTTGTAAAACTCGGATGATGTTTGCTCAAGTCGCATGTCCTGCTCGCTACACCGCCATTTTTTTTTAAATATGGCAAGAAAAGAGAAGATGATTAGAGAAGAGAAAAACAGAGCTCACTGTTAGCAATGTTACCATGCGACATTTGGAGAAAAAAAATCCTGGTCTAGTCAGTTGATAGTGCTACCGTGTTATGACCTTTGTCCATCGCAATGAGTGATGTTTCTCTCTCTCCTTTCCTCTCCTCTTTCTCTCTCTCTTTTGTCTTTCTCCCCCCTTCATACAAAAACAGTATGACTTCAGTGTCATTACTGTGTCTCTGGCAATGACTAAAGGTGACCTAGAAGATTTACTAGGTCAGGGTATCTTGACCTTGCGGTAACGGTGAGAATTAATGAATTATTCATATGCACGTTGTTTCCACATCATTCTGCTACAGCCGGATTGGCAATCCCAATCTAAAATTCTGAGGACCATGTTAAAGCGATATTTTGTGCTCTGACTTTGTAGTCAATAGTTAAGCGCCATTGAAATTAATCGGTCTATGATAAGCAAAAGTGGAATGTTGTCATGTTGGATCTTCCTATAGAAGTCGGCCCACCCATTCGCCTACTCTTCTTGACAAAATCGGGGGTAACCTGTATTATAATGCATTTACCTGTTCAATGAACGGTTAGAGAGCTTTGCAACAACAGGTAATGTAAGAAAAGTTAGACCTATTATGCGGCCGTCCTGCCATAAACATCATCAAGTTACGTAACACGGTAAACATGCTAGACTATTGTGCTGGTCCACGCATACTGCGTCAATGAGAGAACATGGTCATTCAAAACGGCCAGCGAGACAGCTGGCGAAAGCTACCTGTCGAATCACGCAGCTACGACATTCAAAGTCACATAATGGGAGAAATCACTTCAAATTATTGTTGCCTTCCATTGAAGTTTTACTTCGAAATCGTGATCCAGTCACTCAACAAACACCCAAAAGGCACAACCACAAATAACAAAAACACATCTTTTGTGAATTTTTGACTGTATTCTTTGTCTTCTTCGCAGCGTTCTGGATGTCACAAATTTGAACGTGATTTTTTAAATATAGATGGGAACACCCAATCTCAGCTTAATTAGAGCAAGGACCAGGGTTTGGGATATTCAAAAGAAGCAAGGGAGGAGGGGTGGCGGATTAAAGGTGCTTGATCTTAGAAAGGGAAAGGGGTGAGCAGGAAATGGAAGAAATGGGGGAGGGGACAGATTAAGATCTTAGAAAAGGAAGGAGGATGAACTGGCAGGAATGGAAGAAATGGTACTTTTGCTTCCATGGAGAAATTGGCTCACAATAATTCGCCTCGCTATAGTGCTATTCTATATGTAACGAGCAAGTGTCGATCAGTAAAGACGTGTAGTGGAGAGGCAATAAATACAACAGTATCTCCTTATAAACGCCTCTGATGTTGCTACGTTGATACACAAACCAAGTCTGTTGTGCAGGAAACAGAATATTTCTTTATTGGTTACAAGGCGTAATCAATTCACTATGCACAGACCATAACAGCCAACTCTCTATTCTCTCTCAACTCTACTCTCCGTGCCTTTTATACTAACTTGTATAGTAATTCTGGAATAAGTGACGTCATCATCAGATGATGCGCAAAAAACAAAACGCGCTAGTCTAGAAGGTAAGTGCAGCATCTTCTAGGCTAATTAAAATCAAAACATGCCAATCGCGACCCCACTCGAACTTTCCAGAAGGCTAAACTGCGTTTACTCACTAGCCCAAGCAAATAACAAGCATCACAAATGTTACACTATACTCTAAAGATGTCTCCTTCCTTATCTCTTTTTCCACAAATGATCTCGAACCTACATGACGTATTGATTAATCTACACTGAGTTCAGTGAACTTTGTAAGAAAACCGAAACATTTCTTTCAGCTGGCCTGGCCAATTGCCAAAAGAGTTATTGCTGTTATCGATTACTATGTTACAGTAAGAAATTCACTGAAAGATCAAACGTACTTAAGTTTTCTGACGGTGTGATATTTTTTTTTTTCATTTTGAGCAATTTGGTATCAGTTGTTTTGTAGTTAAAATCAGTAAAACTAGCGCCACCCTTGGATAAAAAAAATCTCGTTTGTATTGAAGAAAAGAATATACTTACGAGGTTTAAGACTATGTGAGGCATTTCTTGGTGGTTGCCATATCACGATCCAGCTACCAACGAATCCTACCTTAGAGCATATCTGAGACACTGATGTGAAGTTTCTATTACTGTAGAGGTTTGAGAAAACTGCTTCAAAATTTTGGACTTCCCGAAATTTCATGTGCTCATAACTTCTTCATTTCTCAGTATTTTTATTTTCAAGATTTCCTCATGAGGATTGGGTCAAATTGAACTGTAGCTTATAACTGACCCATATTCCTTCCCCAAAGACATGAGTCAAAATGAGTGGTTGTTTCATTCTAGATTTTAAATATCTTTGTGTCAGATGGGCTTTGGCACGAATTTTATTGCTTTGACATAGATGACTACAAACAGTGGAAGACCTTTTATAATAGATAGAGAAGCGTGGCCGAACCGTAGCGCAGTTGGATATCGAATATTAAAACAAACAGATGTCGTGACTTCGAGTCCCCTGATTGTTATGTTGTAAGTGCCCAAAGAAAGTCTTTCATTCACATTTTCCTCTCTCCACTCGTTCGCTGAACACGGACCTCCCATGGTTTTGATCAGTGGAAGATATTGTGAGGTGGCTGTCCGAGAGCGTGCGCATTAACGATGGGATTTCTTACCATCAGTTTAATGCATTGGGGCTGCATGCGCCCTTAGTGGTGTTCAACATGCAGAGTTAATGTACTTCTTATGATAGTATGAGATCCCAACGTTAATGTGCAAGCTCTCAGTTGACTAACTATTGACCATCTGTAAACGGCTCCGACACAGTAGGCTCATTAGAGAGTTGAGGAGGTCGGTCTCTTAACAATCTGGCCTGTCGGGGTTAAAAATAATTATTATGATGGTGTTTGGAGTGAGTATTGGCCAGGATGCGAGTTTATGAATCTTATTACCATTATCATTCATGTTATCTATTATTGTGAAGTTTTAGCATCGTGTTCGGGATAACTGATTGAAGAAGCTCCATTAATCACACATATGAGAAGAATACCCTTGTGTGTGTGTTTGTGTGTGTGTGTGTGTGTGTGTGTGTGTGTGTGTGTGTGTGTGTGTGTGTGTGTGTTGTGTGCGTTTGTGTTGTGTATATATATGTGTGTGTATGTCCGTCTAACTGCCTGTGTGTATGTATGTGTGTGTGCTTGTGTGCGTATGTATGTGTGTGTGCTTGTGTGTGTATGTATGTGTGTATGTATGTGTGCCTGCGCGCGCCGTGTGTGTGTGTGTGTGTGTGTGTGTGTGTGTTGTATACATGTACATGCCTACGTCCATGTGTGTTTGTGTGTGTGTGAGCGCGCGTGCGCGTGCGCGTGCGTGTAGCCGCACATAACGTTTTCCATTGCGTCAAATCCTCTCAATAAATCCCCTTAAAATGTCATGAAGAAGAGTTTGTCCATGAGGATTTTCATGACGTAAACGTGCAAGAGGATTTTTGTCAGGGGCGTAGCCCAGGAGGTGATCCATAGTATCAGATGGGGGTGGGGGAGGGGGTGGGATAACTCTTCATGATATACTCCAAGGAAAAGCACAGACCCTCCTGGATATCACTTTTATTATCAGTAGGGGAAGGGCACTCTAAACAAATGTGCTGTGAATAGACGTTAGTCCTTTCCAGGTAAGAAGATGCCAATGTTCTTTTCACTGTTGGCTATAAGGTTTTACACCTCTCATATACTTATCAAGAGTTCACATGCCAAAATACTTTTCAAACATGCTGTTCAGCTCTTCGTCCGAATTGGGACACAAAGAAAAATGCCCCTAAACCAATTAGATTTTAAGAACTTAGGCAATGAAGCAGGCTACATAATATTTGAGGTCTTTTCATTCAGTAAACAGGGAACCTTACCCACCCAGCAACAACCACAGAGTGGCTAAACCTCACCTATTCTAAGTCTACAAATGTATTTGCACCTTTCTTGGCCTTTGATATTCAAATCCCCCCCCCCCCCCCCATGGCCAGTTTTCTGATGTTAAAGGGACTATTTAAAATTGCATATTTTTATGCCACGTGCAGTTGGCATCTTCATACCTCCACTTCCCCCATCACCTACGCCTCTGGTTTTGCTTATGATTTGTGTGCATCGGCGTCGTGACTCACGTATTGTGTCACTGGTCGATTTGGGGACTGAAGGGTGGGGTCTGATCTGAGCTGGTGTGGTCAGTAACCTTGTCTTAAAGAATTCGCCTATTGATTTCTTTAGGCTTTAGGGCGAGTCCAGGTCCAGGCGGATTGGATGTACTGTGTACAGTCACTAACGTACTTTGTTCAAGGGTTGTTTTGTCATTTTTACCAGCTATCGCTTGAAGGTTATATTGTTTATTCTTGATTTTTTTTTGGTCTATTGGATCCCATTCTCTGTCTCTGTCTCTCTCTCCGTGTCTCTCTCTCCGTGTCTCTCTCTCTTTCTCTGTCTCACATTGTCTTTGTCTGTCTGGCTGTCTGTCTGTCTGTCTGTCTGTCTCTCTCTCTCTCTCTCTCTCTCCTTTTGCTTTTGAAAATCAGAGACTGCAGTTCAGATGTAGTTTTTGTTGTTTTTTTTTAACTTCCTTTTTATGCCGTCACTGGATACAAAAAAAAATTTGATATCATGTCTTTATAAGCAAAGGACGTCTTAATATGATCCATTATGCCACGATGGAACAAAAAATTACCTCTCCTATTATATCCACCGGCTGGTGAATACGTGATAAATCTATTAAGGAAAAAAAAATACAAAAATTGTCTTGTTTGCGTTCTTTCGACGGTAAATATATAAGGTACAAGAAAACAACAACTGGCAGTCATTACCAATACCAGGGCGGTTGTATGATACGATCTGCCCAATAGCAACTTTGATTTTAAGGGTAATATTTTCCAGATAACAGAATGCTTTTTTTTTAAGTATTAAAAAACCACTTGGATTTTTGCAGTTCCTTTATATTGTAACCGTTTTATCCATGTGTCAGAGTAGTTGTGAATAGGTAGTGCCGACTGTAGACTTAATATCTGATGGGGTTTGGGCTAGCCATCTTTGATTATGGTCATTTGCTCTGCTCCTTCAGGGGAGAGTCTCAGTCTTCATTCTTTCTCTGTCTCTGTCTCTCTGTCTCTCTCTCCCTCTTCTCTCTCTCTCTCTCTCTCTCTCTCTCTCTCTCTCTCTCTCTCTCTCTCTCATCCCTCCAGCTTCTCTTGTCTCAATGTGTATACTCCTTTTCTCACCATCGTGAGCTTCTCACGCAAAGCTTACTAACCATTTTCTGTTCTTCTATTTTTTCTTTTCTTGCAGGTGGAGCTTGACCAATGAAAACAGCGAAAATGACCACAACGACCGCCCATATCCAGTCCCGTTACTGGCGCTCTAACCTCAACCTCTTGAGTTGTGCTATCTGTGACCAGCGTTACAGAGATCCCAAGGTGAGCAGTTTGAAATGGGGATTATATTAATTTGTTCGGTCCCCGCGAACGTAATGAAAGAGACAGGCCTTTTATCCTGTGAGCAGGCCACCAAAAATTTTAAGCTATGGAATTATCAGTCTCTAAGCAAGCCAAGATGGCTGCGACTGATGCGGATGAGCTAGAGAAGAGTGCGCTGACTTGCGAGTGATGTTTGCTACATTTTAATTCTTTGTTTCAATTAAATAAGCATACCAAGTTCGGTTGATTCTCGCTACATCTTCTTCTGACACAAAACCGCTCATGAAAAGTTCTATTAATAAATTTGAAACTATAGATGGTAGCCGCCATTTTGCCGAGCTCTTACTCTCACTTCCGATGTACTGCAAAAGATTCCAACTCTTCTAACGTCTTGAAGCTCCATTCACTGCTCAGCGCGACTAACGTGCAGGATAAACAAAAAATACCCCACCTTGATTCATGTGTTCCCGGCTAAGGTCATATTCCATAAATAAAGTCATATATATCCACATTTTAGTACCATCTTGTTGATAATTTTAGGCCGGTTCTGACGACAGCATCGGAATACATGTGGGAGTAACAATAAAAACAAAAATCAGAACTTGACAGTTTTATGAGGTAATAGGTTTCTCTGTGCAAGTGGAATCGTTGTATACACAGTCTTCTTTGTTTCCAACTGCATTCACATGGAATACGACATTACATGTCAACATGTATGATATTCTTTGAATAGAATTGCCATGCCTTAGTAGGGAAACTTAGGCAATACGAGAAGGGCGCATTACTGACAGTGAATATGGCAACAAAGGAGGAGGCTGGCTGAAAAAGAACCGATATGGAAACCGAATTTTGTTCCACTAAATTTTTAAAGAAAAACATTGATTTTTATGGGGAACTTTGACGAAAGCAATGAAAGCAAAACCTCACCATCTCAGTCTAACGTGCTCGATTTCCTCGTTTCGTTCTCGCAAGCTCCGATCCCTGGGTCAAAATCTTTGTATTGAATTTACCTCACTAATTCGTGTTTAGAAGCCATTTCCCTGTGATCTGAACTCTTGAAGCTCTCCTAATTTTATTTTATAAATATGTATGTTGACTAGCCAATCGGTCAAAAAATGAGTTACTGTATTTGCATTTCCTTATCCTGAACAATCACCTTGGAAGAAATGTGGAGCTTTTGTGTCGGTAGTTATCCAATAATATCAATTGTTGCAAAGTATTACTATCTCCGTGTAGGCTATCTGTGCAGCTTTATTCCTTGCTGCAGATTTTGGCGAAACAAGATTAACACCAGGGTATATACTCTTGTAATTCGGAACTCACAATGTCGTCACCTCAGCATACTGTGTGGTAGGTCCATTTGGCATAGTCCGAGGAGTTTCAAACGTGTGCTTGCTTTTAGTGGTAAGAGCAGGGTCGCAGTTAGGAGTGAAGTTCTGGAAGAGTGAAGGGTCCTTAGATGTTGCTGAAGAGCTCCCCGATGTCACTTTCTCTTCCCTAACCCAGTCCTAGTAGTAATAATCTAGTTTCATCCTAGGAGAGTCCCAATAATAATAATAATAATAATAATAATAATAATGATGATAATGATAATGTTTTATTTCGAAATCTATCCTGAGGTTTCACTGGTTGGAGCTGCCAGTAAAACGTCCAACATACAATAAAAATCAACTCTTTAAATTGTTCATTTATTATGGAAATTTACTATGCATATATTTTCACTGAAAAGTGTTCTTCCATACACTTCCTCAGACTTTTAAAATATTATCCTTCAACAGTTATGTATGATTTTTTTTTCTGTAGGGCTGTCGAGTTGACTCATGAAAATGTTAATGTAAGGCTCTATCTAGTAAGAGGATGGTTTTAGTGAAACTAGAGTATTAGATACTTGTTGAACGTACGATAGTTGTAAAGCAAGGCGACGATGTGTCATCATGTACAACATTGCTCAACGAACACCTGCTGTACCTTACTGACTCTGCATGTAAATCGCATTATTTCGTTGCATGCCGCATCAATAACATCCCTGATATAATTGATTTGAGTTAAAGCATAGCTAGCAATAAACGGGGACTCCAGAGCGCAATCGATCTAAGTCATGTCGCTAATGCAGAACTCAACAAATAAAAGAGTTAAAGGGACAGGGGTAGTTACCTGCTTCACAGTCGAATAAGGCCAAATTATTTTTTTAATAAAATTTAAACAGCGTATATTTTTTTCCTTTCATCTGACAGCTTTCTGAGAAAATACTGCAGGAATGTCGGGATTTTCATCTAGCGCGCACCGGCATTACTCATGCTGCTTGGCGTCAAAAAGCGAAATAGGCTACCATACGATTAGTCAAGACATTTTGTGCATACGTGTGCACCAATCATCTGCTAGCATTTCTCGCTTTGTGACGTCACGCAGTGGCGTACAGAGGGTGAAAATTCCGAGTTTCCAGCGGTGTTTTCTCAGAAAATTGATCAGATGGAAAGAAAGTGTACACGGTATAAAGTTTTTGACCAAATCATGTAGATATTTTAGGCTGTGACGCAAATATCTATCTCATTACCTTTAAGTTAAACGACAGATCTACTGTTGACTCATACTATAGCACAAACGTAGCTAGATCAGGATCGTTTGTGCCCTTGGCACCCTAAAATTCCTACTGTCTTCCTAGTGAATACATCTGTGCGTCTCTGCTGGAGCTGTCAAAAGCACGCCGACCCAGAAAGGTTTGCCGAAAAAATTTTCTCAAGTCCATATGGAAAACAGTAGACTTTCGAAAGGACCACCCTGTTTGCAAATGGCAGTCGCTTGAAAAATTAATGAGGGCTTATACCGGACGAATCAAATTCTGTCTCTTGGTTAAAGCAGAGAATGAAAATAGTAGTCTGGCAGATGTTCCATTGCACTTTACAAAATCTGATTATACCCTAGACAGACGTGTCAAGTTCTGACCTTGCTGCCGTTTTTATGTTAACGTTATTTTCTCCGCTACTTTACTGAACATTCATAATTAATGCTTGTCTGGATCTAGAGAATGGATACATTACATAAATCCACTTTGATGATAACAGATGTTGTCTCTGGTGGCACTAACAGAGCAGTGGTTTTAGATTCCAGAGCATAGGTGCAGTTAAATGGAGTCATCCTTCTGTTACCGGCTTGTGATTCATTAGAATCTAAGTATATAAATTATACACTGTTATTTTCAGTTGCAACATAGCTTTTACAAGAGACTCGTCATGTATATTTCTTCTGTCTAGAATATTTTAGTTACGTCCTATTCATTTTAGGATGACGCTCAGCTGTTCTGAAACATTCCTTATTTGTGATGCATTTGAAGAGGGGTCAAAATACAGCTTGTGTCGGTGTAGTTGCGGTTCGTTGATACGTGAAATTGCAGTTGAATGTGTAGTCTACAGTATATATTTTTTTATTATGTTAGATAAGCTGAGCATACAGCTGCACTCGTGGCCATTTGAAATAGACTATTAATTAGACATTTTGATTTGCTTGTTAGGAAACATCTATAGAGTGAGGTTCATTCAACCCTTATGTGGTGTGAAGTGTTGAAATATTTATTTTGTTGTCGTTGTTGTTGTTGTTGCTGCTGGTGCCGCTACTGTTTTTGGTGTTATTCTTTTTGTTGTTCATTTCATGTTGCATTGAGGCCTCTTGCGGTTAAAATTGAGGTCTTGAAATTTCAAATTTTTCATACTTCTTGTCCTCTGCTGTAACCGAACTACAATTTGCGTGTAGCTGGTTAGCAATGAACATAATGGCAAGGGGTAAAGACTTTTTTAAAAAAAAATGGTAGATAAGATAAGACAAGACAAGATAAGATAAGATAAGATAAGATAAGATAAGA
>JAWQUT010000043.1:2832362-2849551 GCA_033807755.1 Ellobium chinense
AGTAAAAATCCTTATTTTTTCCAGATCACGACCTTGTTTCAGTTGTAATATTATCTGTTCTCACAAATGATGTCTGTTGTTCTGTGTGTTTGTACTATAAATGAGATGTATAACAGTGTATGGCATTGTAAACCAATTTTACCATGAGATAGTAAAAATTCTTATTTTTTCCAGATCATGACCTTGTTTCAGTTGTAATATTATCTGTTCTCACAAATGATGTCTGTTGTTCTGTGTGTTTGTACTATGAATGAGATGTATAACAGTGTATGGCGTTGTAAACCAATTTCCCCATGAGATCAGTAAAAATCCTTATTGTTTTCCAGATCACGACCTTGTTTGACGAGCTCACATCCATGATTGAAGATAGAAAACAAACAGCATTAGCTGAGCTGACCCAGGTATCAGGGAGCAAGGAACTTGTGCTTCAAGAACAGAAGACAGCCCTGAACCAGCATCTAGCACACATCAACAGTTGTTGTGAACTCACAGAGGAATCACTACAACATGGCAAAGACACAGATGTGGTTATGGTGAAGAAGGAAATGGCTGGAAAGGTGAGACTAGGGGCAGGCCAAATCACTAATAGTGTAAATTCTATTGATCCACTGGCTTATAAAATTTCCTTCTTTTTGTGGGCCCTATCAGCCAATACAGTGTAGAAATATGTAAAAAGATCTGTGATTCAGATGAGACATCCAATTTTAAAGTTTAAGCAACAGTTTGAGCCTTATAGATACATGTATAGCCAGAAAGTGTGTTAGGCCTATGTATTAGCATGCAGTCAAAATCAGTTTAATGAGAAATTGGGGACCAAGCCAGAAGGAGAGGTGGCTATTTTGAAAGAGATTAGTGAAAACTTTTGGGTGATGAACTGCCTCCCCCCATCTCCCAATTTTTTCCTTCCCATTAAAAGGGACAATGAAAGTACTTTAACCTTCAAGGAAACAAAACTTTGGAATTACAGTGGCATTTGCAGAATCACAGTAGTGGCATTTATAGACCAACACATTTCATTTATGGGGCTGACGGAAGAAGAAAACAATAGATGTCAATAACATGAAATGGATTAAGAGAAGGGAATCAATCTGGAATATCAGATGCTGTGTTACGAAAGCATTCAAAGGTGCATCAGTTAGCACCATAGCCTCCCCTTCCCTCATCCAGGCACAGAGTGCTCGACTTTGTGCCAGTATGATAGGATCTGCTAGCATTCCATAGTACATTTTCTTTAGCAGTTTCTCTGGTAGCAAGTGGTTAATGTTACATTTTGTTAATTAGTATGAGTTTATATTACCTGAGACATGACCTGAGATTTCTGATCTTTATGGGCACATGTGTTCGCTCAAGGCTTAGTTTATGTTGTCATTTGAGATATCTCCCAGTGAAACATTCATGAATGTGTGATAGATGGATGTGTCAGCTGGTCTGCAAAAAAAAAATAGAGAGAGAGATAAAAATAGAAAAACGATTGTCAGGTGCATTAATTTGTTTGTCTATCAATGTAGAAAGCACACATAGGAATGAGCGCTTTGTAAATGTAATGCAGTATTATTATAATTATTACTATTATTAGTTTGTATGAAGCAATGATAAGACATATCCCTACTACTCTTTCAACTTACAGCTCCATGATCTTCTTACCACTGGACCAGGAATGCAGCCGGAGACTAACCCTCTGGCATTGTTTGATGAGAAAGATTTTGATGGTTTCCGAGAAATGATCAGTGGCCTGGGATGTGTGTGCAATAACACTGCCGTTCCTTATCAGACGACTGTGGGAGGAGAAGCTTTCAGTGGGTGTGTGGCAGGAAAGGCCGCAACAGCCACTGTTACCACAAGGGACAAGAAGGGCGATCTAGTCAAAACAGGGTTTGCTCCCATCACTGCCTCAGTATCCTCAGGTCAGTCTGAGACAATTCCAACAAAATGCTACGTCAAGTACACTCATTTTTTAAAAGCTTTGACTTTACAGTAAACAGTTTTGGTTTATAAGAAAAAACTTAAACCCTATTAGAAAACAAGCAAAACTGATTACTGTAAAGTTAATACTTTTGAAAAATTAGCATAACTGACTTAAATTGGCATTTTCCTGAAATTGCCCTCAAGTGAATTGAAGATAAGAATTAGCTGTAAGCAGTCATCATTTCCTTATGTCATCACAGTGCATCCATAATGACCTAAGACATTTTTCTAGATGTTGAGAAAATGCTAGGGTAATGTTTTAATGGCAAAACAAAAAGAGTGGGTATAAATCTTTGCAATTGCACTTGGGGTAGGAATATATTAGCATATTATCATCTTTAAAACACATCAACATGGGCCTTGATCAATAAGCAACATCATCATATTCATTTCATTTTGGCCTGAATCTGAAATAAGCCAGTATAGGAGCACAATAATGACATAATATTATACATATTAGCTTTATTTTAAGAGATGTGGTTTGAGAAGAGCTGCAATGAATAAAAAAGGGATTGTTGTCAAAATGCATTATGTAACACACATAGACTAACACTCTGAGTAGCTCAGGGCTTTAAACATAAAGATCAGATCTACACAGTATGTAACAACTGTGTATACATATAACATCTACAGTGTGAGTATAGGAATGCAAAAATGCAGATATTTTTGCATTCAAACAATTTTCTTGTCCTGAGAATGTGCTCTAAGATGAAGATATATCACTTGTGGTGATAAGTATCTTATTTTCTTCCATGAGTGACAAGATACATTATCCAACATGAGTGTCAATATTGCTGAACTGAAATTTTCACTTGATTCTACACATGCTATCTGTTTCTGATGACATCTCTTCTTCTGTAGTTTTCAGAGCTTGTACATAGTGTATACATGTCCATTATATGTGCCAAATTCACAGTTGTTTTGCAACTTGCTTTTTTTTTCTTTGTTCTGGCAGATAAAACAGAAGATAGGTTGGTTCCCAGCATTACGGACAATCACAATGGAACATATGATATTACATTTGTGTTGCAATCATCTGGTGTATATTATCTGAGTGTGTGGATGTTTGGGCAACACACCAAGGGATCACCGTACAAAATCAGAGCAGTGGATGTAGCAGAGGCCAATGGGAATGGATCCTCAAGGTACGTACTGGGTTTAACCATGTTTAGGGTTACTGGGTAAGAGTTAAAGTTCTAGTAAAAAGTTCATTAATCTTCGTAATACTAGTAATACTACAGTCGTGTGGCAGATGAATAAATTCACCTGCTAGTGCTAAAGTGTGAGGCAACGGCCGAATATTACATTCAATGTCAACTGATTGTGCAGCAGACAACACATTGAACACTTATTATCTGTAAAATTAGGTCACATAGCCAGCAGATGGCCAGACCTAGAGTGCCTCACACTTCGAAATGAATTTCTTAGAATTTACTTTTGAGGTGGAGATGGAGAGCAACTATTTCATACTCAGGATAAGCCAGATGCTCCCATTTTTGTTGTAGATCTTTAACTTGTTTTGTGAATAGCTTACCTTTTTCAAATATCATGGTACTACATCATCAATTAAAAATCATTTTATTCCTTTGTAACTTCACTGATGCAGAATTCCAAGAACCATGGCTGTTAAGCAGAAAGGTGTAAAACGACCATCAAGTTCAAGGTCTCAGGGGTCAAGCAACAGAAGGACCACACGGATAGAGGATGATCTTATTATGAGGATTGGTGTTAAGGGCCGAAATAAAGGTGAGTGTTAATCAGATACACCTATACATTGTTTATAAACTGATAAAGAGAAATATTGAAAGGACTTTAGATATTGTGGGGAGCAGAATAGCAGCGTCACCATTAACCAAGTGTTCTTCTGCCAGTATTTCTTTCACTTGAAGGGAATTTAGGCACAAGTAGAATATAGCTTCTGATGATCTTTCACTGTATTTATTTTTAGCACGTATTTGGAATCTCAAAATCCATGCTTTTTGCTGTTCTGAATGGCCATGTTAGCGTTGTTTTGAAAGTTACAGTATTGATACAAGCGTCAGTGCATGATAATATAACTTTAAGGAGGCCATTGGGAATAAGTCTTTCTGTGGTTATGTGTGCATCTGTGCATGGATGAATGGGAGTACGAGTGTTTCTGTGTTTTCCACTCTTATTGTACTCTTTTGAACTGTATAGGCCAATGTGAGAGAATGTAAACATGTCTGCACATAGAGTTCGCCTCAGGATTCAGTGCAATACAAATGCACTCTATGATTACTATAGTATTATTTTTTCCAGACATGTATCTGCCAAGTCACATTCTGTAGCTCATTTGGCTTAGCTCACACACAGCTCAATGGTCTCTCAGCAACTTTGATTAGATTTGACAGAGCTCATGATTTTTAAGCGCAAGCCACCAATATTGGACACTATATATCAATATTGTTGGAAATCATCAGACTGTATCATGATTTGATTTGACCAGCAGTACAAATAACACATTTGTACTCCTCACTGATCACAAAATATTGTGGTTTTCTTAAATGCGGCTTTTTATTCTCATCAAAACAGGAGAGTTCTATAACCCACAAGGCCTGTGTTGTCATGAAGGCAAAGTCTTGGTAGCAGACAGCAACAACCAGAACGTTCAGGTGTTTGCCCCATCTGGGGAGTGTCGTATTAAGTTTGGATCACCAGGTCGAGCCCCAGGAAAGATCCAGAGACCTACAGGTGTTGCTGTGACCCATAATGGAAACTACTTGGTGGCAGATTATGATAACAAGTGGATAGGTGTCTTTAATCCAGATGGAAAATATGTCAGGTAAGTTGCATACCATCTTAATGTGTAAATACTCAAATATCCTTTACTTGGAACCAGCACTTTTAAAAAAGCTCTGTGCAAATTTCAGAGTCATGGATCTGTTAACTTATTCCCATAGACATAGCAAAATATGCTAAATTTCAAACAATTTCAAGCACCTTGTGAACTTTGTAGTAAACATGTGAATATACTTCTTCTAACATGTATGCATCTAATGGGATCAACCTAAACCACTCTCCAACATCGTTGTTTTCTTGTCATCCTTTTGAAATTGTCTATTGGATATCTGAAACCTATTCATTCTTAGCCTACCCCAATATTCCATATTTTTAATGAGTTTGAAACAGCAGTAATAGACATGTAGATACTCACCAATGGCAAATGCTTCTTACTTAATCCTCTGTGTGAGCTTAAATTAGTGTTTTTTTTTGGCCACTAACACCTCAGGCAAATCAGAGAGTGATCTAAAGTTTAATAAGTTTATTTAACTGAAACCAGTACAACAGTTGTGGTATATGGGTGAACAGCATAATACATACATTTGGCAATGGGACTGGATATGATTCCGATATGACACAGTAAAATATGGCTACAAACTTTGGCCACATATAAGTAGGTGATAAATGAACACAATTCTAGCTTCATTCACACACTCTCCCTTTTTTAGGAGATCATCATACAATACCATACTCAGACTGGCTCACTGCATACATCCACTACAATTTATGGAGAATTATTCTGTATAATTACCTTTACAATGGGTGTCATTAGTTTTCATAACCCCTTTGATACCAGTATGAGTTTGACAATATGTATGTTTATTCTAGCTAGTGAGACCAGTCATTCTTACTCAAACTTCACAGCAGTACAATTTCTGTGTAGTTGCCAGGTAAAGTAACACTGATTTGTTTGTATATTGTTCTGTCTGCAGTCGAATAGGAGCAGGTCGTCTCCAGGGGCCCAAGGGTGTGGTAGTGGACAAGGAAGGTCGCATAGTTGTGGTAGACAACAAGTCCAGCTGTATCCTGATCTACCAGACCAACGGCAAGTTTGTGCACAAGTTTGGCTCCAGAGGGAACAGGGATGAACAGTTTGCTGGGCCGCACTATGCTGCTATCAACGAGAACAATGACATTGTTGTCTCTGACTTTCATAACCACTGTGTCAAGGTGAGATTTCCGTAACATGCTGAGTTTGTCAAGTTTTGTAGCTGTGGAAGCTGTTGTAATTTTAGACATATGGACAGGCTTTCAAAGAAAGACTCCAGTAACGGTCATGAAGTTGATTTCAAAATTTACTGATGAAAAACTGATATTAAAAATAAGGATAAATATGAACTGGAAGCAGAAATAAATAAACAATACATGACAGAGCCTCCTGCCTGACCTGAACATGGAAATTCTGTGAGGTGGGGATGCGGGGGGGTTATTTGTCGCTGACTAAAGGTAGATTTATGTCAGTTTAAGAAAAAAGAAAAAAAGTTTAAGGTTGAGCATGTGTTTGAGCAAGAGCATACAAGGTATTTACTGATGTCCCTTCTCTTCCCTAAACTATTCTGGACCTTTTTCAGAAAATGAGTTAGTACTTACCAGTGTTGCCAAATACCTATTGCACTGGTTTGTCTGTTGGATGTGGAAGCATCCACATCTTGATATTCCATTGGCACATTGCCTGTTTGTTTTCATTTCCCAGCCAAAAAAATCTTATTAATAATGATACGAAAGACTGTTTGAACATTTTTATTGCAATGAGAATGCAGATGTATAACACCAAATATTGCTGGGAAAATTTGTGCTTGATGTGTCTTGGGTGCTTTTTTTTCCTTACTCTGACCAGCATAAATTCATAATATCAAGGATTGCCTGTGCAAAGTCCATATCTTTCTTATATAATTTACACAATGATATGGTCTTTGCATAGGCACCCCTCGATATGTCTGTGTATCTTTGTTGTTTCGAGGAATATTTTGCAGAGCCTGCTCATGATTATATTAGTTATTCTTATCAGTACATTTATTATTTCAGTAAATAGTAAAAGCTTTAAATGCATTGTTACTAAAAACTTCCTTCGGTTCTGTGGTAGGTATTTGACAGAGATGGAAACTTCAAGTTCAGCTTTGGGTCTAATGGAGAGGGCAATGGTCAGTTCAATGCCCCAACAGGTGTAGCAGTAGATGAGAAAGGNTTCAGAAAATGAGTTAGTGCTTACCAGTGTTGCCAGATATATATTGCACTGGTTTGTCTGTTGGATGTGGAAGCATCCACATCTTGATATTCCATTGGCACACTGCCTGTTTGTTTTCATTTCCCAGCTAAAAAATCTTATTAATAACGATACGAAAGACTGTTTGAACATTCTTATTGTAATGAGAATGCAGATGTGTAAGACCAAATATTGCTGGGAAAATTTGTGCTTGATGTGTCTTGGGTGCTTTTCTTTTCCTTACTCTGACCAGCATAAATTCATAATATCAGGGATTGCCTGTGCAAAGTCCATATCTTTCTTATATAATTTACACAATGATATGGTCTTTGGGTAGGCACCCCTCGATATGTCTTTGTAGACTGTCTTAGTTGTTTCGAGGAATATTTTGCAGAGCCTGCTCATGATTATATTAGTTATTCTTATCAGTACATTTATTATTTCAGTAAATAGTAAAAGCTTTAAATGCATTGTTACTAACAACTTCCTTCGGTTCTGTGGCAGGTATTTGACAGAGATGGAAACTTCAAGTTCAGCTTTGGGTCTAATGGAGAGGGCAATGGTCAGTTCAATGCCCCAACAGGTGTAGCAGTAGATGAGAAAGGAAACATGCTAGTGGCTGACTGGGGCAACTCCAGAATACAGGTTAGTTGACTTTGGAATGCAGCAACATTGGGTTGCATTGTGGCTGCCCTTGACTGCCAGAGATGGGGAGAGCTGATGCACACTTCTGTTATGCGGGACTCCTATGATCCACAAGGGCTGAGAAACAGATGATTATTCATTTTCCCAGGGATGGATCCCAGTTGGTCTAAATTTTGTAGATAATTATATTTAGTTTTTAGTCATGCTTGTAATGCTGGTGTGATTAAAGTTCATGACTGCTTATGTGATGAAATTTTTTTTTATTTTGGGNGGGGGGGTGGTGGGGGTTGAAAGAGATGACCCTGATGAGAAATAAACCTGTCCTAATTTATCATGTTAAATCTTACCTAGTCCAGTTGAAAAGCTCAGCTTGACAACTTGCAAGGATTTAGAATGTCATATTCCTAAACTAGTATGAAGCAGAGTAAACAAAACAAACTTTTTACCTAAGCACTCATGATTTCTTTCCTACATTATAATTATCTGAAATTTGTTGCTGTATCTTTTTTTTCACAGGTGTTTGACTCCAGTGGGTCTTTTCTGTCACATATCAACACAGCCAGTGAACCACTGTATGGCCCACAAGGCCTGGATGTTGCTTCACCAGGTGTCGTGGTTGTCGCTGACTCAGGGAACCACTGTATCAAATACTATAAGTACCTGCAGTAAGGCAGGAGACTACATAGAGCTTATGTAAATGGACTTCTGTATCTGACATGGACCAGTGCATTTTGTGAGAAGTCAGTAACAGGATCTCAGAATTCTCAAAAACCAGCATTTGATAAAACATGGAGGAATGTGGAAGCAAGAATCTTGAGCAGGATTCAGGGATGTTCTACAAACACATGTGAGAAGTTGTTGCGTATTGGATGGATTGATAAAAATCATTTAGCCATCCAGAGAAGGGCAGGTGTGTAGATGCACATTCTGTACATGGGAGACTGGATGACTGAACAACTCACACTATGATGTTGTTTAAAATGATGAATAGTTGTCAACTGCCAACCTCATATATCACCCATTCATCAGAAACCATCTTTGGGAACAAATGGAGAGCAAGCAAAACACTGCACTGTATTGGCTTTGGCGTTGACACAGTCTAATCATATTTACCTTGCATTTGGAATCTGGAAAAGACAACTTACTGGGTTTTAGTACATAGTCCCATCTCCTGGAGCAAACCATTTATGTGCTGGTTAATGTATCTCAAAGAACTAATGAGAGGTCATGTAGGCCTCCAGTAATTTCTCAGGATGCTACCCATCTGTCACTGTCAGCACCAGAGACTGGGTTACATAGTGTTACTGGCTCACTTTATAATTTTGCCGACTTTGCTACCACAGCACATTGTGCGACATTTGCGTCTCCAGGTTGAACTGGTAGCATTGAATGTAATCACCACTTGTGTGAGTAATGGATGCTGATTTGATCATTGCATATAAGTTCAACCACCGTGCCACAGAGATTAAGAAGGAACAGTGGTTGATGCATTCTGTGAGCATGACCAGCAAGAGCAGTTTCGACTGTGGATGAAACGGCCAGCACAGCAAGTTTCCACCACAGTGGTAACAAGCTGTCAATGCAGCACAACTTTTATGGAGATCTTACCTTTGTGAGATTGATTTGGAACCACACCACTTCCTTCCTAAGCTGATGTGTATCCCACCATCTGGTGTGATTTTGCAATGTCTTCTTAGCACTCCATGTTGCACTTGGAGCTGTCATACCATATTTACAGATATGACAGAGTACTGTCCAAGCATCTGAGTATTTCTCACTAAAATCATGTGATAAGTCAGCATATAGTACTTTTTCTATCACCTGGAATTTGTGAATTCAGAGAGAGTAACTACCGTCAACAAAAATCATTCCTCGCAATGTATAGATACATACCTGCCTAGTCATTTGTCATGAACATGAAATCTTAACACACGAAAGGAAATGGATACTGGACTGGAAAACCAGAAACGTGTGAAAAAAGTATGGAATGTAGTCAGCGGACATCTTTTTCATGTCTGTCTTGTCATTTGTATCAATATCCAAAAAACTACCACAGTACAGATCTCTTTATGTTTGTTACTTTCTGGGTTCCCTGTAGTGTATTTTCGTAACGTCTACTCTTTGTTGGTTTACCGTTAACTGTTACATTTTATGATAGTTGTTGACACATTTTTTGCTTAACTTTGAAACTCTGACTGACAGAAGAATACTGCATCAGAATTCTAGTGACTTGACATTCTAAAAACTCATGATATAGCCAGTAGTAACAAAATCTATCATTCATACAATGGAAGTCGCTTAAATTGAAACAGGCTAATCCGAAAAAAAACTAACTAAATGCAAAATATTTTCAGAATTATCTTAATGCAAAAAATGTCCTATTGAGTTCCACATTAGTAAGCTCACTCCATTTTAAATGAGAAGTGAACAGCTCTATTACTTTTAAGCCAAAATTTGTCTTTATTCAGTCATCTAATATTTGTCCATTGTGCATAATTTTCATTGTTAAAAGTTACCACTCAAGACAAATTGGGACCTATGAAAGCTAGTGTGAGTGTTTTGCGGAATAGAAGGGTAGGTTATAATGTGTTTCATGTCTCCATGTGCAGGTGATTGCCTGGGGGAGGAAAGATGGATTAATACCACTCATTCATGCAATATAAAACGGATGCTCAATAGTGGTATAAATACTGCCAGCGGCATCGTCTGTCCAAGTTCTTTCATAAAATGCACATTACCCTTGCTCCAACAATCAGTGAAAGGCTAGAAATGATTCATCCTAACTCTGTTCAAGGTGATTCTGAATGAAATGCACTTTCTCCTCCCCCTATCCCTATTTTTAAAATCTGTCAGGAAAACCTTCAGTCCATGGCACTGTCAGCATTTGAACACACATTCTCACAGTGGCATCGTCATCATTTGAGTGCACATTCTCATTTTTCACAATTCCAGTAAGATTGTGCGTAATAATATATTGCTTTGCATCCATCATAGCACTAGTCCCTTTAAAAAGCACTACTTTTTCCACCTTCTGTTGTGCTGCTCTTTTGAACTCAGGCATTACATTTAATTCAAAGTATGATTAATCGTGGTCCATTCAATTTCAGTTTAATCGACTTCCAGTGTGAATGATTTGTAATAATTTATTTGTTTACAGTGTTTCAATTATTTAGTGGATAATATTTTATTAAACTTGGCATCGCAGTTATGGAAGGAAAGTGATAATAGTAGTACTTGCTGCTTTAACTATAGCATGCAGTGTGCACCATATTTCACCATTGGAAATGTTAATACTAGGTAAGTTCTGCTGGGTAAGTCAAAATGATACAGGATTATCATGATTTGTCAAGAGAAGTAGTTTTAGTCTGCATTCCAGGGTACAGCAAGAAGAAGATTTCACATATTTCTCAGAGATGCTTATTTTATTTCATAATGTCTGCAAATTAGGGTCCAATATTTTCACACCGTGTTTTTGCTCTCTATATTGCTTTAGTAGGGAATGTTTTATACTAAGGCAAAGCAGCCTTTGTTAATGATTCTGTTGTTAACATTCCAAAGTAGACAAAGGAGTTCCTAAGAAGTGGCATAATATATGAACTGAATATCATATGTCAGTGGAATTCACATCACTGAATAGAAAATTCATAGAAATATGAGATAGGATGACATCACAAGCAACTAATCCCTCACATCCTCTTTAACCACATTGATGGTACATGTATCTGATTAGACTTGAGGGTTTGCAATATCCAGACACCCTCTGTAGATTTTATGTTCTGTGTTCCACAATATTTGATATTATTGGGATTAAAACATGTTAGAACTCCACATACCTTGCTGATTTATTGAGGGCAACCTTTTAGCTCTGTTTGGAGACTCATTTTTTTTTCATTTAGCAGGTAAACATCTTTTGAGTAGGACATCAACAAACTGCTGTTCAAATCAATTCAATTCAGTTCGGTTCAATTCAATTTAATTCAATTGCTGTATGTTTTAGCAGTTCTGCAGTTCTGCAACTGAATACATATAGTTTTGTGTTGTCTAGACCTCTCCAAACAAGACATCCCACTCTAGTGAATTAGAAGTAAAGCCAAATAATTAACTAACTGAAGTTGTAGTCTTTTAGTTATAATGGTGGTACTAGTTTTTTGGCAATCTAAGGTAACACCAATGGCTGAAAGAGTGTTTTCTTACCTTGTCTCCCAAGGGATTCAGATGAAACACTACAGACACATTATAATTAGTTTGTTGATCCAGTTTCCACAACATGTTGGTCCCACTCTCGTGTCAGACTCAAGAACATAAAAGAAAGTTGGATAGATAAAAAATTAGATGACTGCTGGAACTGGTCTCATATCCATGGGAACTGTGAATCTTTAGTTGAAACTTTCCATATTAAATTCTGTAGATTCTGTGGATATAATATTGTGGTTTTTCTTCCATAAAACAGCAGATAAGAGGGGGCTTCATCTATTACAGATCATTTTCCATTTTTCTAGGGAGGAATCTGATGGATAAAATGCCATTCAGCTAGTCCAAGACTTTGTATTTGAATTGAACTTTTCTTCTAGAGCAGACACCTTGTTGAGTACTGAAATAAACTGAGATTAAAAGTGCTGACAAGAAACAAATATAAATTTTTCTTATAACATATATGTGACAGAAACTTTAGATTCCTTCACTAAAAACTTGCATTCCAACTTGCATAGCAGTGCTCTTGTTCTGAGCAGTTGCCAATATATCTTTTCTTGACATCTCGAGCACAGTGTAAATGGAGTAAGTGTATGTTCAGTTTTGGACCAGTACCCTTCACTGTGGTCAATTCATTGTCCTAATGCCTGACATGTGTTTAATGTTGCACTAGGATATTCAACTATTCATGCATGTGACTGTTTATTGTCAAATATGTACGTAATATTTATGAGGCTTTGCCAAAGTCTGAGGTAACCAGTTTTTAACATGATGACTAAACCAAGATCTTCTATCTAGTACCCATGTGAACAATCTTGTAATGCTGAATCGTTGTGTTATTTATTCTTTGGTAGTTGGATCAGATTTATATGATAAACATTTTATCAGAATTGTAGTGTTTTTTTTATTCTGCCTTTATGTCGTCTATAGCTGTGAACAAAATATTTTTTGACTTAGCCTACACCGAAGCTTTATGCATGACTGTAGTAAAATTTGTCTCTTTCACCTTCCAGCTATGATGACATAAGTTATAATTTCAAACAAATTTCAGTCTTGTGATGATCTTTTTCATTGTCATTCATCACCACTTTGTCAGACGAATAAATAAGTGTAAATATGACAAGAGCCAAGATGATGTAGCTCTTGTTCAAGCTATGTTACTGAAATATGATGTACTATGAATCTCTTGCTGGTTACTATACATGTTAATAAGGTCTATGCAGCACTCCTCTACGGTCAAGTGCCAAGAGAAGTGCATCACCGTTACTAATGCACCATTTGCTCTTTGGCTTGCAGTTTTCCATGTGAAATTTAAACTGAAGTCCAGCAGAATTGCATACCAAGGCATGCTCCATGCACACTGATCAAAAAAATTGGGATTTAAGATCTGTTCGACTCTGCCTTTGCATGTGCAGTATAGTAATCGCACTGACACCCTAACTAACTCAAAAGCCTTAGTGTGCAACTCTGACTCTGAAGTCGCTTTGGATTTGAGTTTGCACACTAAAATGCAAAATGGTGCATTAGTTATAGTAGTATTTTTCCCTTGGCATGTGACCTATTATTTTCAAGCCTAGAAAAGCTGCATAGACTTCACTGTGATGGAATTTTATTTGTGCAGAGTATTGAGTGTACTAGAAAGCATGAGCTTTAGACAGCTGATAGATGTTTTACATATTTCCTGGCAGTGGACAAGTGCAATTCCTATTATGAATATCGTTCTTGTTGATAAATAAGTCTGTACACTATAATAGACAAACTTCAAGGAATCATTAGCAAATGGTATGTAAAAATAGTTGTGACGAAATCTGTTCAATTCTTGCATACAAAATTTCAAGACACTGGAGCCTGCTGGAAGAAAGGTATGAGAATACACATGTGTCAAGTCTTGATTATTATAATATTATAACTCAGGACAGACAAAGATTCGTTCAGCCAACATGGAAAATGTGTAATGCAGTCACAATTTTGCACCCGTTTTTACTTCACCTTAGTTTGAGGAACATGGCAGAAGAAGAGCTCTACCTTAGTGTACCAGTGTCACAAAAATGCAACAAAGTTTTATAGTGAATTTACATCTTCAAAGGGGCATGGGACTGAAAGGGTAAGTTACTTGACAAGATTATATTGTATAAAGTGTTAAATTTGTCTATAGATAAACAAGTAGTTGTACAAAATAAATGTGTTCAATTGTTCATGTTATTTATGTGATTATTTTGAACACAGTACCTTGTATTTAGGAATTGACAGGAGTGATAATTACAACATTTTAATTTTTATCAGCCTATCATGAGGATTAGTGTGATGGAGATTGTAACTTCTTTAGCTACTTGAGCTGTCAAAAAGACTACTCTGTTTCTTTGGTGTAAAGCTTTTCTGTAAGCAATGATTAGTTATTTTTTCTTCATGCTTGAAACAGGTACTTAGCCATCTATGCTTATAAGTGATAGTTTAACAAAATTGAGATTTGGTGGTGGAAGTAAAAATTTCTCAACATTCTCATAGTTTGCACATGCTAGGCTATGGCATAGAGCTTTCAAATTTTATATCATATTTGCACTTTTGAACACAATTAATGGAATGAGTTAAAACTGTTCACTCAGTCGTAATGATAATAATCATGTCTCACTATCATTCAAAACTCTATAATTAGTCTAAAATTATCAAGATGAAAGGTCTGTACATGTCTAAGGCAATCCATAACCCTGTGGGACATACAGCTGTGTCAAGTTTATGAGTCATTTGATCTCATTTGAATTAATGATTAACATTTCATGCAGAGAATGAGAGACTCAAAGCAATACAAAGAACACACACTTTTTTTATCATGAGATCCTTCCCTTGATTTCTTGGTGCATATTGCCCTTTTCTAGGTCAGTGCACAGAGCTTGCAAAATGTGCACACCAAAGTACTAAACAGTACATCTTTTTTTCACTGTAGTGCAAAATATTGCATTAATTAAGATTATCTTAGGAAAGCTCATCTCATATTACACTCATTTTACAGTGATAACTTCGTTATCAGATTTCTTACATATGTCTAAAACACATTAATGCATATCATTACAGGTCAGCGTCAATAATATGTTTGTTTCTCAAGTGTAAGTTATGCAGAACTAAGGGAAAGGGGTGGTGGTGTCTCAAAGGGATATAATGAGAATCAAACTTCCAAAAATGAAATAACTCTGTTGTGATATTCATTAATGTGTTTTAGACATGTGAAATCTGATGTTCTTGTAACAAGTGTACTTTGAGATGATGATTCCTCATGAGGTCACCATCCACAACAGATTAACAAAAGCATTATTCAGCACAATGCAAACATATTGAATTAGTAAAAGTAGTGCATGCCATAATAATGCACAATAATCTACAGGGAAAAGACTGTGCCTGTCTGCAACTGAAACTGAAAACTGAAAAGCTTTTCTTTTCATACACTTACTTAGAAATGATATATGGAACCACTGCATAATAATTCTGGTAATAAAAAGGTTTAAATAAAACTCATATGAAGGCAATCTAGAGCAAATGTTCATGACTTTACTTTACCATAAGAGACCTGATCATCCAGCAGTTTATTCAACTGCCCTGAGCACCATGCAGTGCTGCTATCATTTCACAAGATACTGATCATATTAGCGTTCGAACAATAGCTTTCACTGCTGTTAGCTAGTTTATAGCTGGTCAGAGTGAGGACACAAGGAATGAAATGCTTTCATGAAGCATTGATCATGTTGGTAGTTGAACTCACTGGCTTTTGGTTATCACTCCAGCACTGAGTCCCTTTGGCCATACTGCTCCACATGGATAAATGTGGCCCCACAAGAGTGACAAAACAGACTGTATAATGATCATGTGATCTTTTTCATATTCAGCAGTTAATTTAATGTACTAAGTTACAGCCTTCAATATGGGAAATCAGTTTGACCTATGTATCGGATAGTCCCCAAAAAAGTTTACTGAATTTCAAAGTTTAAAAATGTAAATAATCAAACTTTGGTAAGCATGTACATTTTGCCACTGCTGCAAGTTTCAAATTCTTATGTGCTGTTATTATGTCACAGCTGAAAAGTTAAAATGCATGTCTCAAACACAATAGCTTGCCCATTGTGCACATTGCATGTCAAATATTGGCACATCATTTTTTTTTTTTAACATGTGTTGTGACAAAATTATAGCACCAATACAATGAAACGTGCAACAAGTATAGATTAAATGTGCTTAAATGTTTCTTTTTAAATGTGGAAATAAATGGACATTGAATTAAGAAAACTTTTTCGGGGGCCAACCAGTATGTAGCTGCGATGTCCCCACCTGCCAAGCCTTTCATTTTGTGAACTTTTTTCCTCCTTTGTGCTTTATTCACATCTGACTTGCCTAAATTTTACTGTGCTTTCCAAATAATAACTACGTGTATTCTTGAGGTCTCAAGCTGTGGCACAATGCATTTGAGTGATTGTGTGTGTGAATATGTAGGTCCTTGTGGAGCGTAAGGTACATTTTCATGGAGGGGAGGGAGGGGAGTTTGTGAGAATCTAGTGTTTATTTTTTTCCTACTTGATTTGGCTTGTGTTGTAAAGGATATGGGATGGGGGAGGGAAGGAGAGAAGACTGTTATGCACAGTGCCTCAAAATGTATTGGTCATGAAAGACTTTAGAAAACTCGAAAATGAACAAGCAGGGGTTTGCTCAGGGCCATGCCCACCTCATCTGTCCCCCTCTCAGCTGCAAAAGGCAACACTTTGGGGTTTGGTCTTCATCTTTTCTCTCATCTTTTCCTTTCTCTTATTCCTGTTTATCTTTACCTCCTTCTTTCTTCGGGTCCATGAATCTGGCCCCTTCCCCTTCACCCCTCCCCCTCACAACCGGGGCCCCACCCGCCCACCAAGCATTGTGGGAGCATCAAAGATTTAGCACACACAGACTGATAAAATATGGTAATATAGAAGAATCTGGTTTGAAGAATGCCCTGATGTAAGCTTAACAGAAAGGGTAGAGGGGAGACTGAGAGAGAAAGAGAGACTGCTTTGAATATTAAATTTGCCTTACCAGAGGCCAATACCTTATAATGTCTCAATGTTGTCATGTTTAGGTTTGCTAATTTGTTATATATTTGTTGGTGCTTCGATCCCATGAATAAAACCTCAATTTGGTTTTCTTACTGCAAGCTGTTGGTTTTCTTCATCTTTCCATTGGGCATATAGTTGGCTCCGCATAACAAGTGCAACACAGTGTGAGCATGGAAAACTTTGCAGTTTAACAGAAGATGTGATTAGGTGGTGATGACAGCATGGCAGGAGCTGTAGTAAGAGAAGCTGGGATTAGAGAGAGAGAGAGAATGTGTGTGTGTATAGAGAGAGAGAGAGAGAGAGAGAGAGAGAGA
>JAWQUT010000043.1:2857455-2882325 GCA_033807755.1 Ellobium chinense
CCCCCTCACGCTTGCTCCACTAAAGGTTTGTGACCCGCTTCCCTCTGTGAGTATGTCATCATCTTATGAGCCCTCTCCCTCCCACCTTTCTCCCCATTTTTCAAAAGCTTACTGCGCGCGAGTTAAATGCCTGCTGGCTACGCCGCTGCCCATGATAACGGAAGACACTAGATCCTGACGAAGGCGGATATCCTTTTTTGTTAAGTGGCGCAGATTGTCTGGAGTCTCGACACTCCAGCACGTAGTTTACTAGCTTAGTGCGAAATCCATTTTATAACAGACATGACTTTGAGCGAAATTTGCACCTTTGATCTCTCATGCCAATCGACAATTTACTGTCTCTATCTTTAAAGGGCGTTCAAAATAATTTTACGAATCGAATGCTTTAATCGCAAATCGTCGTGAGTAAGGAAAAAAAATATGATAAAAACGAGCTGTGATTAAAAGAGGACTTTGAAACAGAAATTATAGTATTCTGTAGTCTATTAAAATTTTGCGATTAAAGGAAGTTGCGATAAAGGGTATTGTGTTTAACCTGACTCGAAGGCTAAGTGGTCATCCTACAAAAGCCTCCCAATGAGTACTTCGGTCTGTACTTCGGCCGGGACCAAACAAATACATTGACCAGGATTCCCCATTTCAAAACATGTGTTTCAGATGGAAAGAGATAACATAGAGGATTTTATCAAATAACAGGGTCTATTTCCGGTGACATAGAATTGTGTAATAATCTTTTGGTATGTCACACGTTACATAAATTTGACCTTTGACCTGCTCACGACGAATACTTTGATTGGAAGCCTTGGAAACCTCTAGGAGTATGAATATGTGACGTCATTTCTGTGGTAACTACTTACACTGCCGTGGGGTTTCTCTCTGTCTAGATTTTAAAAAAAATATTTCAGTCTATCTTTCTTATCGCTTGTCATCGTTCTCTTCACGTTTCAGTTTCAGTTTAAACATTTGAATTAAAATATTTCAAATGCCACAGTGTTTCTGTGGTCTAAAGTTTCATCGATGATTGTCAGCTGTTTGGATCTACTTTGTTTCGCGTAGCTGTGTGGTTCATTCAGTTCAGTTGTGATTGATGTGCCTCAAACAGGGTGAGGGCTACTTCAGGGTCCTTTTCACACTTAAAAGTTCAGAGGCTGGCGAATAGGATAAATGTATAACGAATTTCATAAATCTGATATCAAACAAACACTCATTACAAATCCTCTATGTTATGTTAGATGAAGCGAGAGTGATGACGTATGAGAGACACAGTGACTTGCATGAGAAAAGAAAGTGACTGGTGGGTAATTATTATTAACCATCAATTCTAATGCTTGTGTTTCTTATTTCTTTCTTACTCTGTTTTTCTATCTTTCTGTCTTGTATAAAGTATACAGTGGTGGCCATCTTTGCCATCTCGAAACGTTCTTGTGATTCGACAGAAATTTTTATTAAATGGCTCAAAGAGGCTTTTACAGTTTGACTCCTGCATCTATAAGGACAGCTTTTGTTGTTGTTGTTGTTGTTGTTGCTGTTGTTGTTGTTGTTGTTGTTGTTGTTGTTGTTGTTGGTGGTGGTGGTGGTGGTGTTTTAATTTCATATTTGTAATGTGTATAAGTGTGACAGCCTGTCATAGGTTAGTTTTCGATAAATGTTTATTTAGACTTGATGTCAAAAAAAAATATAGCGTCTTAAACTAGAGTACTTTCATCCTCCCGCGAGGCATATTTTCTGTGTTGTTCCGCCAGGGTTTGCTCTACAGTATAGTATTTCACCACTTAATGAATAGTTGTAAACACTTAGCTGTCTCGTCGCCCTCCGGAAACCACTTATGGGATTTTCGCAACGTTATGAGTATAAAATCAAGAATGCGCAAAAACGTGATGAGATAATTTTGTCATGTCATGATACATGAATAAAGGTGGTGATAGTGTCATTGGTGGTAGTTGTGGTGATGCAGCTAGTGGTGGTGGTGGTTTTGGTGGTAGAGGTTGCTGGCGGCGGCGGTATGGTGGAGGTGGTGGTTGTGATGGAAGTGGGTGCTGGCGGCGGTGGTGGTTGTAGTGGTAATGAATTTAATGGTCCTGCTCTGACAAACGAATAACGGTATTCCCAAAACTTACAAGCAGGGCGTATGCCGGCCGCATCATTCAAAAACAAAAAGTTTGTATCTCAAGTGGCAAAAGAAAAACAAAGTCACACACAAAAAAACATTCGTCATCACTATAGTCTAGAGAAAGTTTAGGTGTGCATCGTCAGAATTAACAACTGACGGCAGGCGCCTGATCTCTTACTCACCCGGTCAAATTATTAAGGTCAACATCACGTGAAAGGCTGAGAGGCCCGCCCGGGATATAAAAGGAGATGAAAAGCAAGATGATGGGACATTTTACTATTGTAAATTGAATCACACAATTAACATCAGTGCGCTATTTGTCATGCTACAGAGAAACTTTGCACTACATCGTTAGTTTACTGTCCCTCCGTTACGGAAAAAGAAACGTGATATAAAATCGTCTGTTATTTGAAATATGACAGCGGATTTATCTGAGCCCAAACAGTGTTCACAGCCATTTATAAACAAGGCTTGCCTTCCGACTCTTAACGATCGGTTGGCTGGCAGGCAGCGTTTATCAAGGAAAAGAGTGATAGCAGGGTCAAGAGTTCTCTCCCTTCTCTCTTCGACCCCCTCCCATCCCCCCAGCTACACCTTTTGTCCTGTAGAGCAAGCAACAGTTACTGACACAAGAATGAACAAACAACATGATTGTAAAGTTTGAGAAGTGCGTACAGTCGTACGTTACGCGAGCATTCTAGGTTTATCACTCTATCGTAGCTTTAGAGTTATTCTTTTCGAAAGTTATTTCTTCTCTATTTCAACAAGTTATTACCTTTGCAAGGACAACCCAGACACAGAATGGCCATGCAAACTGACCAAAATATATTGAAAGTAACAATAGAGCCTACGTCCGTCCGTTAACGGAGTTTGACGTACGCTCAAAACTTAGAAAACATCTGAAGATAGATGAATAAAGCGGAACATCGATACTGAATGTTTTCTAAAAGATACGACTTATTATTGTTTAGATTTTACACGCAGAAATATATTGTTGTTGTATCATTTTATTGCACGAGTAAATCTCGTTGCTAACTAAGTCAGAATACTATGTATACTTTCTTCCCAGCATTAATGCACTATAAGTTCAAAGTTCAAAGCTGTTATCAGGCCATAGGCCATCGTAATGCACTACAATACAATATTATATGAGTACAAGCCACTGCCGACACATATACTGTGTTCCTCATGCACACCATTGCTACTCATCAACCAGAGGCTCGCGAATACGATAAATGTATAACTCATTTTATAAATCTGATATCAAACAAACACTTATTACATATCCTCTGTTACAAGGCCATTGTGTACTTTGTAATAAACAGCGCGTGAGGTGGGCTTCACTGGTTGAGTTAGTTTTCTTGGGCTTAACTCTCGTAGTGCGAGACGCCTCGGGTCCAGCCTCCCGCTGGCTGTGTGACCATTGTTATGAATAATGCCTGTTACACCTGTTGTCTGCCTGCTGATCAGCTGACACCGGGCTGCAAATTCGACCGCGGCACTCAGCCCCTGGAAAGGAGATGCGAAAGTATTCTATTCCCGATATCCAGCGTAGCGAGCGGGCGGTAGAACTAATTCTTTCATAGCACCAAGGTTAAAGACAAGTTGATATTATGACGTGAGGTTGCAGGAGCCAAAGTGTAAAAGCTCCTTCTCGAACCACAGAAACGATCCGAGATGGCCAAGACTAGTCTGCAGGTCACTGTGCTCTAATTATATACTGTTTACGGTGGGGGTCCTTTGGTTAAATTTTTCACAATTTTAATTACATGAAAAGGGGTTAAAAATTTGGCCTTCTTTTGCAGATCACAGGTCCGCACAAATGAAATCTGCTGAAGCCATTGGGAAACACTGCCTGCAACAATTATTTTTTTACAAATTCAGAACTGAATTTCACCACTTTTGCGGTGTGGTTTCATGTTATATGATTATTTCTACACAATCTGTCCAAAGGATATCGACTCGGATAGTCCAATTTTTTTTTACCAATTAGTCTCCTGCAACCATTATAATGACATCTTCTTGTCCAGTGTGAGAAGCGTGAAATGGTTGTGCTAGAATATATGACACATGAAGCAGTCCTTGAAGTCCTTGTTTGTGGTGAATTATGTTTCTTTTCGTAGGTATCACCCATTAGTGTAGCCAACCCCTTACGATAAGATCGTATTGCTTGCAGTAACAATAACAATCAGGTTAGGGTCAAAGTTATAACTAGCTCTAAACGAGTATGATTGTATTGCTTGCACATCACATAACACTGACTACTGCACTAGTCAGGGCTGTGGTCTGAATCAATGTTACAGAGAGTATGAACGTGTGATGGATAATGAAACTGGCCGTATAGGATCTTTTGGAATTGCAGCTCAGTCTGTTAAAATCAGAGAGGGAGAGTGAGTGAGTGAATGTGGGAGAGAGAAAAAGAGAGTGAGAGATGCAAGTTAGTAAATGTTTCAGTATAATTATTTACTTTTATCCCCCNCACAGAATGGCCATGCAAACTGACCAAAATATATTGAAAGTAACAATAGAGCCTACGTCCGTCCGTTAACGGAGTTTGACGTGCGCTCAAAACTTAGAAAACATCTGAAGATAGATGAATAAAGCGGAACATCGATACTGAATGTTTTCTAAAAGATACGACTTATTATTGTTTAGATTTTACACGCAGAAATATATTGTTGTTGTATCATTTTATTGCACGAGTAAATCTCGTTGCTAAGTCAGAATACTATATATACTTTCTTCCCAGCATTAATGCATTATAAGTTCAAAGTTCAAAGCTTTTATTAGACCATAGGCCATCATAATGCACTACAATACAATATTATATGAGTACAAGCCACTGCCGAGACATATACCGTGTTCCTCATGCACACCATTGCCACTCATCCACAAGAGGCTCGCGAATACGATAAATGTATAACTCATTTTATAAATCTGATATCAAACACTTATTACAGATCCTCTAGTACAAGGCCATTGTGTGCTTTGTAATAAAAAGTGCGTGAGGTGGGCTTCACTGGTTGAGTTAGTTTTGTTGGTCCTGAAAAGCAAGGGCTTAACACTCGTAATGCGAGACGCCTCGGGTCCAGCCTCCCGGTGGCTGTGTGACCATTGATATAAATAATGCCTGTTACACCTGTTGTCTGCCCGCTGATCAGCTGACACGAGGCTGCAAAATTCGACCGCGGCACTCAACCCCTGCAAAGGAGATGCGAATGTATTCTATTCCCAATATCAAGCGTAGCGAGAAGGCGGTAGAACTAATTCTTTCATAGCACCAAGGTTAAAGACAATTTGATATTATGACTTGAGGTTCCAGGAGCCCCAAATTGTAAAAGCTTCTTTGAGCCATTTAATAAAAATTTCTTCTCGAACCACAGGAACGATCCGAGATGGCCAAGACTAGTATGCAGGTCTGGTGCCACCACTGTGCTCAAATTATATACTGTATACGGTGGGGGTCCTTCGGTTACATTTCTCACAATTTTAAATTACATGAAAAGGGGTTAAAAATTTGGCCTTCTTTTGCAGATCACAGGTCCGCACAAATGAAATCTGCTGAAGCCATTGGGAAACACTGCCTGCAACAATTATTTTTTTACAAATTCAGAATTGAATTTCACCACTTTTGCGGTGTGGTTTCATGTTATATGATTATTTCTAATTTTATATTATGCTACTATCGACTCGGATAGTCCAATTTTTTTTTTAACCAATTAGGCTCCTGCAACCTTAAATGACATCTTCTTGACCAGTGTGAGAAGTGTGAAGTGGTTGTGCTAGAACATATGACATATTAAGCCGTCCTTGAAGTCCTTGTTTGCGGTGAATTATGTTTCTTTTCTTAGGTATCACCCATTAGTGTAGCCAACCTCTTACGATAAGATCATATTACTTGCAGTAACAATAACAATAACAATCAGGTTAGTGTCAAAGTTATAACTAGCTCTAAACGATTATGATTGTATTGCTTGCATATCACATAGCACTGACTACTGCACTGGTCAGAATCAGTGTTACAGAGAGTATGAACGTGTGATGGATAATGAAATTGGCCGTATAGGATCTTTTGGAATTGCAGCTCAGTCTGTTAAAATCAGAGAGGGAGAGTGAGTGAGTGAGTGTGGGAGAGAGAAAAAGAGAGTGAGAGATGCAAGTTAGTAATGTGTCAGTATATGCACTTTTACTCCCCCCCCCCCNNNCCCACACACACACACAAAATTGTTTCTTTGTGTTTTCCTTTTCCTTGTTTAATTCATTCTGAATTGTTGGATTTATTGCTTTGTGATTGGCTCTTGTCTAAAAAAGACAATCTTGAATCTTGAATCTTGTTACAACCAACCCCCAAACGATAACAACTGTATTGCTTGCACTATACCTGATCTTGACTACTATACTGGGCACAGTTATAACCAATCCCAGGCTATAACATTTTGTACTGCTTGCACATTATCTGGTGTTGACTGCTGTACTGGTCATGTTAACGTCAGGATCAAAGTCATAACCAATCCCAGACTGTAACGATTTGTACTGCTTGCACATTATCTGGTGTTGACTGCTGTACTGGTCATGTTAACGTCAGGATCAAAGTCATAACCAATCCCAGACTGTAACGAGTTGTACTGCTTGCACATTATTTGGTGTTGACTGCTGTACTGGTCATGTTAACGTCAGGATCAAAGTCATAACCAATCCCAGATGATAACGACTGTATTGGTTGAATATTATCCGTTTTCTGACTACTATACTGGGCCAGGGCTGTGGTCAGAATGAATGTTAAAATGAGCTCAAGACGAAAACGAATGTATCCTTACATTCTACCCAGTATTGACTACTGTACTGGTCACGGTAAGGTCAAAATCAACAAGGTCATAACCAATCCCAAACGATAACGACTATTTTGCTTCCATATTACCTTTTGTTGACTACGGCACTGGTCAGATCTAGGTCGGTGTCAAAGTTATAACAAACCCGAAACGATGACGAGTGTATTACAAAATCGACTACGAGCCTGCTGTAGTAAGACAAATAACTGATTGATTATTTAATGGTACTATTTTATGGTCCCCAATAGAAGGCTGCCCTATGCGGAAGTTTCCAAACAATCCAAAAAGTATATTCAGGCTTGATGATGATTAGGGGACTGCATGTAAAAGCCCACTTGGCGTTAGTTTGTCCCATATGGGGCAGAGGCGGATCGAGAAAAAGAGAGAGAGGGATTCCCCCATATTTCTGACCCCTCCCTCAGTATAGGACAAACAATATTTATGCAGCTCTAAATTTTGTAAAACAGTATATACATTTCATCCCTCCTTTCTCCCTTTTCAGATATTTGTATATTCATATGCACTATTATTATTTTTAAAATGATATTTGTAGATAGAGTTAAACAGGATACATCATAGCCTGTATACTAGCCATTGTAAATGGTTGTCTGTAAATAAATAAAATAAACATATGTCAAGGATCACAGAGGTACTGGATAAACAGCTTTCTAAATGCTACAATATATGTAGCACTTAAAGCACTAAGTATTGGAAGAATATTGAGGGGAAGGATCTTGAACAATCGGTGACGTCCCCCTCTCCCCCCTTAAGCCAGTGAGCCTATTTGGGGGATGGGGGGGGGGCATGCTCTTTGCCGGGGAAGAAAAGCTCCCCTAACTCCGCCTTTGTTAACAAGTTACCAATTAGCGCATGACAGAACATAAAATTCAGCAAATTATTTTTGCTAATCTTTATGTCAACTGCAAAGAAATAAAAAACAAAAACCCGAGAGACCGCACGTCCAAACTGAGAACGGTGAGTAAAACAACAATGGCTGCCTTAATCATTTCCGGGTGAAAGGTCATCTTCCAAAATGGCGTCAGGGTGGTGGTGAGAATTGCCATCTGGCTGAGGACTGTCTGAGGTTGCCTCCCTTTCGCAGTTTATTGTTGACACTGGGATAAGATAGTTTCAAGTGGGGTAACTCTTGTTTTACCGCTTGGTGTCTCGTTTCTCGCCACATACTGACTTTTCACGTTTCTTACAGCTTCATAAGCAGGAATCAGCTGGAATATCAATGCCAAAGGACATTTATTTCTATTTCTTTCTGCTCATATGTTTTTTCTTTCTTTCTTTCTTTCTTTTTTCTT
This sequence comes from Ellobium chinense, assembly GCA_033807755.1. NCBI lineage: Eukaryota > Metazoa > Mollusca > Gastropoda > Ellobiida > Ellobiidae > Ellobium > Ellobium chinense. Next base: position 2,865,705 of record JAWQUT010000043.1, read on the forward strand.
ACTCTCCACTTTTTTATTCTTTTTCTTCCTTCCTCTCCTTCTTTTTTGTCGCAGCTTTTTGTTTCTTTCTTCCTTCTTAGCTCTTTCTTTCTTTCTTTCTTTCTTTCTTTCTTTCTTTCTTTCTTTCTTTCTTTTCTTTCATTCTTTTTTACTAAAAATCACCATAAGGAGTATTCGCACACAATTGGGCCCCTCAGCATTAAAAGAGGAAACTTAAACCGAATAGTATGGAAACCGTTGACATTGGCATTTCCGTTATGACAAAACAGCAACAACATCAGACAACTGGCCAGAGTCAAACATTTCCCACCAATCACCAGAATCTTGGCTGATTTGGATTGTTCAACGTCTTCTAGGACAGGGTGGCCCCATTTCGGGGGTATCTCCATTTTTCTCATAGATCCATAAGGGTAAAATCCAATGCTTAAATCCATTTAGGCTCTTACCGCAAGACAGTTTCCTTATCTACCCTTAGGACAAAACTGCAGGTAAAAGGAAGTCATTACTTGGTATTGTTGTTGGTTTTTTTTAACTAACCCTCGAACAAAGTGGCGCAGACATTCTGTTTCAAATCAACGCCATGTGTCGTCTTCGGTTCTTTAAAAAACTGAACGGGCTGATGGAGGAGGAGAAGGAGAAGGAGGAGGAGGAGGAGGAGGAGGAAGGGGAAGGGGAAGGGGGCTGCACCTCCCAGTACCTCCTTCCCTATTATTTACAGTCCTGATCAAAGCAAACATCAATGATGCTTTCGTAGAGCAAATTTACACAAATGGAATATTGGTTTGATACCATAAATTATTTTCAATCGAATGATTAATGACATAAATATATATGGTGTATCTTTGACATCAATCCTTCATCTGCTTTCGTTTCTAATCTTTCACTGTTCCTGTGCAGTTATGGATGCCCGAATTTAATGCATATATATACAAAAGAAAGTTGAGGCATTCATCACAAATGACAACTTGATAAATTCGCACATTTTCTAGGCTTGATTTAGTGGGGCTTCCAGTTCCCACCAACAAATTTGGGTAAGGTCCTGCCCTTTCCTGAGGACCATGCTGCCAAGACCTGTGATTTGTTTGTCCTCTCCATTGATTGTGATGGTATCTCTGATGAATGTTATATTCATTCATGCAGAGGCGACGTCGTTGAAATGGAAGCTACAGTGCTCACTCTTCTTCCGTATGGGGTATCTTGACCTTCGAGCCTCCCCCACGACATCCCCAGCCCCTTCTGCTTTCTCCGTTTCACATTCATTTAGGAACGTTGTGACAGTAAATGAATAGAGTCACTTTAGGCTTTAGGATGCAGGAACTAAATTGTAAAAGCCTCTTTGAACCATTTACTAAAAATTTCTCCTCGAACCAAAGGAATGTTCCGAGATGGCCAAGGCTAGTCTGCAGATCTGGTGCCACCACTGTGCTCAAATTATATACTGTTTACAGTGGGGGTACTTTATTAAATCTTTCACAGTTTTAATTTAGATGAAAAGGGGTACAAAATCTGGTCTTCTTTTCCAGATCACAGCCCGCACAAATGAAATCCACGGAAGCCATCAGGAAATTGCCTGCAACAATTATTTTTTAACAAATTCAAGACTGAATTTCATAACTTTTGCTGTGTGGTTTCATGTTATTTGATTATTTGTACAGGATATTTCTATACTCCGCTACTTTTCACTCTGACAGTCCAATTTTTTAATCATTTAGGCTCCTGCAACCTTTAGCAGACATGTAAATCATACTTTCAATTTCAGGTTCCATGGGCCAGTATTAATAAGTTAAATTCCTGATCCGCTTTTTCAATTCTATTCCCCGCTCTGCAACTAAGGATCTATATTTAGCTGCCCGCTTAACCTGCTTTCAAATGACCTGAACCCTCAAATGGAAAAATACCTGTACATGTCACTTAAAAGCAGAGTACCTATAAACCGTGAGTGCTCTCAGCTTATGTACACATAACATGCATTCTACAAGTGTTAAGCCCACAAGAACTCACACTGGCAACAAACAAGGTACAAGACCCTCGCTGAGAATCCCTGATGGTGTATAATTATTATTCTCCTCGAGAAACGACCAGTAATGGAGCTAATATCTTTACCCCGTGGAGCTTTATCTCCAACTTGTTGAGTGGGTGGCGAGGGTCCGTGGAAACCTGAGATGAAACCCGAGTGCGCCTCTTGAAAATGGCGAGGACACTAAAATGCCAAGAAAGACGGAAGTCTCTCAACCCGCTGCGCGCGCATCTCGATGGGGCGTTAACAAAACAGAGAAGATTCCCTGCGGTGCCTACTTGTTACTTCACTCGAAGAACAAGATGGGAAAACACACTTCCTTCTTGAGTCCATCAGCTCTGTTTATTATTCGCAGCCGCAGGGCAACGTTTGGTTTTCGCACTTGGATGTTTTTAATTCTTCCCAATGTCTCCAATGCCATTCCACTCCACCTTTTGAACGCCCCTACGCCATGTTGAGAAGTGGTATTTAGAAGGTGTTCAGAGTTACTTCTAACATCATGAAAGGACATTCTACCATCGCACCCCTTTCACATGCACGGGGTTCTGGTCCAAAATAGTGCTAAAAGTGTTTTACCGCTCATTCTTTTAAAATAATGAATGGGACACTGTTTCATAAAACAAGCCACTAGAATCGTCCATTATAATAACTAGTCCAGGACCGCCGAGAAACTCTTTTCTCCATTTTCGCTTTCAGTAACTAATGAAATCCAGCGACAATGGTTTTCACAATGTAAACATGATATTATTATTGTCTCCATAAAGACAAGTGCTCCGCGCATAAAGCTACATCCACACCTAAGTGAACTCCCAAAACTTGAGAACTCTTCCGATATGGGTTGAAATATCGTTCAATTTTGTGACAGCTATAAGAAAAGTACAATGAATGGGAAAACAGCACTAAAATTCACCTTTCCGAATCAGGCAGTCAGGACAAACAATTCCGTTTGTGCCATGCCGTCAGAGTGAAACTCGATAGCCTGAATGACGGGCTGTTATGTCTTTGGTAAATATACGTTATGATCGGGATTCAGAGCCTCCGAAATACAAAAAAAAAAAAAGTCGGCGCCGCTTGCCTGTCTTAGCTGCGTGGTGTCTCAGTTGGCCTCGTTTAGATACTTGAAGAGTTTTGGTGTTGTTTTTTTTTAGCTTTGAGCTGGTCTTTCACCAGTTTTGTGCGATTTCGTGAAATCAGATACTTTAGGCTACATGTGTACTTTAAAGATACACCTTTCTTCTATGTCTTTTAAAATTCTTGACTATCCACGGCTTAGGAAAGAAAACAAAAAATATTCTTCCGTGATACGTGAAGGGTTTGGTTTTTGGGTTGGTTTTTTTTTAGCTTTTTCGGAAAGGTCAACTAAAGTAGAAGTGTGCGACTTCGAACCTCGGTACCCGAAAATCCATCACCATCATCATAATCATCGTTATCATCATCATTATCATCATCATCATCATCATCATCATCATCATCATCATCATTATCATCGTGGTAAGTCTTGATAAAGTTGTCAAGCACGAATTGTCGACCATGTTTTTAAATAAATTCATTATATTGCTTTTAATAAAAAAATTTTGTCATACCTGAGCAGAATCATATTTAATTTCAATCGTTATCATCATCATCATCATCATCATCATTTCATCATCATCATCATCATCATCATCATATCATCATCATCATCATATCATCATCATCATCATCATATCATCATCATCATCATCATATCATCATCATCATCATCATATCATCAAGATCACCGTCATCAACCCGAGGACAAAAGTATTGAAGAACTTGATGCTGACGTTTTTACATTGAGTGGTCGTATGTTTAATACTAACTTTCTTAAGTGTTAAAGTTTTATTCTCTGCCTTTCCCCAGCACTGTAAGAACGAGCTGCTAAGCACAGAAGACAGTCGCAAAAAAAAACAACAAAAATTCAAAGTGTAACTTCTGCCCAGCCACTGAACAACAAAAGTTCCACGGGAGATCATATTTAATTTCAATCGTTATCATCATCATCATCATATCATCATCATCATCATCATCATATCATCAAGATCATCGTCATCAACCTGGGGACAAAAGTATTGAAGAACTTGATGCTGACGTTTTTACATTGAGTGGTCGTATGTTTAATACTAACTTTCTTAAGTGTTAACCCTTTAGGACCCACTGTCCCATATTTGGCACATGAGTTTAGAGAAGATATTTAATTATGATAAAAGGTAGTCCTTAAAAAACTAGCATTCTATACTCGTATAATATGGCCTCTGTGACCACAGAATGATAATCCTGCCTAGATTTTTAAACTTTTGTCTCTAATATTGTATTAAGCAAAGCCATGTGCACTCTTTACTCAATACATATGTAACATTTGTGATGCTTGTTGTTTGTTTAGGCTAGTGCGCCCCCCCCCTTCCTTTGTTATACGGCCCTGCACCGCACGCGGCTCCGGTCCTTCATGATTCGAGAATGTTGCAGTTACGAGTTAGTAGCGGCCGGCCTTGTCGTGATCAGTTGTTTTTTTCCTCTCTTTTAATTACGGCGGCAATACCGCTAGTGAGACTGTCTAGTGTCAAGGTCAGGTCGACCGTATGGTACGTTAAGTAAACACAGTATTAGCCGTCCCGAAGGTTCGGGTAGGATGCTTCGAGTGAACGCAGTATTAGCCTTCTCGAGGGTTCGAGTGGGGCCGCGATCGGAATGTTTTGATTCTAATTAGTCTGGAAGTTGCTGTTCGCACGTTCTAGACTTAGCATGTTTGTTTGGGCGCATCATATGATGATGACGTCATTTATTCTGGAATTTCTACTGAAATTATTATAAAAGGCACGAGAGTGAGAGAGTTGAGAGAGTTGGCTGTTATGGTCTGCGCATTGTTAATTATTTGAGAGTTGGCTGGTATGGTCTGTGCTTTGTGAACTATTTGCTGGTTACACATTGTTACCAATAAAGAAGTATTCTGTTTCCTGCACAGCGGACTTGGTTTGTGATTTAAAGTAGCAACGTCAGTGGCGTTTCTAAGGAGAAGCTATCATATTCAGTGCCTCTTCACTATACGCCAATACTGATTGACACTTGCTCGCTACAACATATAACAATATATTTTCTAACAATATGTTCACTCTTGGGTCTTAGAGTGTTAAAGTTTTATTCTCTGCCTTTCCCCAGCACTATAAGAACGAGCTGCAAAGCAAAGAAGACAGTCGCAAAAAAAAACCAACAAAAATTCAAAGTGTAACTTCTGCCCAGCCACTGAAAAACAAAAGTTCCACGGGAGATCATTCTTAATGACAGGGCCGTTTGACCTGCAGGTTACCTCCCCCTGCCAGGTAAATTCTACAGAACAATATGGCGTCCCCGCGGGCCAGAGAGATGTAGCAGAGATGAGATCTCGAATATTCGCGCCAAAGCCACGCCTCTTTCCATGATGTGTCCACTTGCGATGCTAAGATGTCCGCATTTCTCCGACGTCTTGAGACGAAAGCTGTCGCCCCGGGGTCTTTCACCAGTTTTGTACGAACTCGTGAAATCAGATACTTTAAGGACACCTTTAAAAATTCTTGGCTATCCACGACTTGGGAAAGAAAATAAAAATGTTCATCCGAAGTAAAGTCGGTGGCATCCTCATCTGCAGTTAGGATGAAAACAGAACGAAAGAAGAAATTACTTTTATTTAACGCAGAAGGAAACAGTTTTACAATACCATACTGTCTAATAAAGCCCATTTATATAATATATTAAAGGAAAGTTGCATCGTCCTACAGATCGTGTTAAATCAAACGATACCCTGTTATTCCAATAAAACAGTCTTTCAAGTGTCTGTCAACATGATATAATGCCTCTGCCTGCCCCAGACAACCTAAGTTATGCAAAGTTCGAATTCTTATACCCACTGCGTGTGTGGCGGCCATAAGCTTACGTCAGATACATTCTACCCGCACGGCCCAGCTGTCTAACCAGTGCTTTGCGGACGGGTGATAACACGGCTATATGAATCTTTTAATTCCACTGTAAACGGCAGCTGTGACAAACAAAATCATGCTCAAGCAATAAAAATGCAGAATACGTTACCTGATTTACACGGTCAAACTTTACTTTTGAATTTGGATGACCGAAACCTTAATTGAAAGCTGAACAATACCATCCCGTTTAGAGTGTCAGGAAATCGAAGGGCCGAAACACTTATTAGACGGGGATATCTTTCTCTGAAGATCTTCTGTTGCCTCGCTCTCCGAGTAAGAGAGTTTCCTATGTACATTGTCATATAGAGGTGTCTGTAGTTGCTGGAACTTCAGTGTGTGGTTTTATATTATACAATCATTTCTACACATATTTTTATACTTTGGTAGTACTGACTCTAAGAGTCCAATTTTTTTTTTACCAATCAGGATCCTGCTATCTTTAAACAGTTCATTATATAATCTGTAAGCTAATAGACAAGATATAATCATTTGTGGAGCAGTTTGGTCTACTTATTAGGGCTTTGGTCTCTTGGTTTGAAGCTCGCAAGTTCGATTCCTGCTTTTGTCATGTTGTAAGTGTCTTTAGAAAGCTTTTCATTTACATTTCCCATTATCCATTTTTCTATAAACAGGGTATCCGAGCTATAGGCAGTGAAGGATTTTGTCAGAAAAGCCAGAGATTAGCTCCTGTAAATGACAATGGGAATTCTTTGCTGCTAGGCACTTGAGAATGTCTATGAGTGATCTGGCCTGGCGAGGTAATTTAAAAAATGTGAAGTCGCGTGAATGGGCAGTAGCCTGCGTAGGTGACTTGTAATCTTCTCTCTGATATTATTACTGTTTTCCACCCTTCATCTGTTTTTAAGTTCTCATGAAAAAAAAGTGACTATGAGACAAGGACTTAATGACGTGGCGGTGATGTGATAACAAGGAGAGACGGGCTATACCCCGCTGTCACATTGGACACTAGCATGGCTGCGTTTCTCAGAACCTGGTCCTCTTCAAGTATGAAATGACGTCATTATGGGAATGAAAACAGGATTGCCACTTCGTTTCGAGCAGAGTCAAATCGCATGGAAAAGCTAAAACATGCTTGGAAAAGGCCTGCTGAGCTTCCGTCTCTGACAAAAATAGAAATTCACTGCATTATGGGCCTTTTAGTCATAAGACGACAGTGAGGGTTATAATCCAAGACATTTACTGCTAACTGTCATAATGTATGTAGAAGTGTTATGATAACCTGGTATCTGGCTCCGAAGAGGCAATTTGGCAACCCTATTGATTCAAACTTTAATGTCTAACTCTGAAACAATGCTAATGCAACGTCTAAGCTCCATCCATAAATCGTCTACACCGCGTTCATTGGCTGTCCGAGATTAACAAGACGAGTATTCGCTACGAAATGAACTCAAAGGTAGCTGAATTTAAGTCCACTGATATCCGAGCCTCTGCTCACTCATTTGATAATCATCCATCTACTCATTCATCCAGCTGATCATTGCTAAGCACCATGACTGGATAAAGATATTCGCATGACTGAATCTGAGCAAAAAAGAATTTAAAAAAAAAAATAATTTAAAAAAAAACAAGACGAGTATGAAAAAACAGAAACATAGCCCAAAGCTAAGGTGCTTGTGTGTAGTCTGGTTGTGATGTAACTTCTGTATTGTGAGATAAAGGTTTGTAGGTTTGTTTGTTTTTTTGTTTATTTTAGAATTTCGGTGCGCACTTATGCGTGGGAAAAAAAAGTACCGGTGTTTTCTTGTTGTTAAAGATGGCACTAGCACCATAGTAATGGACTATCATCTACAAGAGAAGGGTAACCTATTCGAATTATGCAAATATTGAAATGGTTTTATTTGGAAATGGAAGGCTGCGTGTGCTCACAGTGCTCCACTGACCTCAAGTTAAACCCGGAACTTGGGCAAATTTGATGGACAGAGACACAGCAGGACAGTCCCTCCTAGAACATAGTTTACGTAAGGAGTTGGGTTAGGGGTAAGTTCCAAGAAGAAAAAGCAAACATCCATCAATACTTAGACATTATTATTATTGTTGTCTAGGTACTCTCGAGTATGTGCTTTCTCTTTCTAATCCTTTCTAAACCTTAATCAAGCTCTACACGGGAGTGTCCCATTATATTGTCCATGACGTCAGTCAGATGTATGTGTATGTGGTGCCTATGTCAGACAGTCTATGAATCATATCTTATATTATAAAAAAAAACCACGAAATTTTGTAATAATAATAATGCGGTTTATAAGTCTCGTATCCAGGCTAATGCCCGCTCACGTGACTTCACACTATCATTACCCCAGCAGGCCTGATCACTCTAGGACTTTCTCGATTCCCTGGAGAGCATACAGTGCCGCCGCCATTTATAGGCGCTGATCAATCACTAGCATTCTGACAATATCTTCCACTGCCTATAGCCAGGTACCCATTTTACAGAGGGGTGGACTGAGGAAAATGAGAATGAAATGCTTTCCCAAGGCACTTACAACATGACCGTGTGGACTGAGGAAAATGAGAATGAAATGCTTTCCCAAGGCACTTACAACATGACCGTGGTCGGGAATCGAACTCACGACCTTTAGATCTTGAGTCCAACGCCGTAACCATTAGGCCACGCTGCTCCACATAGGAGCCATATCTCGACTATTTGTGCACCAACCAACCCAAAATTTTGCATACACCTTCCTTATGGTCTGAAGGCGTTTCTTTTGATAATATCTTCGCCTTAAACGGTCCGTAAGTATTATCTTGATAAATACGTAATTTTTTTTTGTTTGTTTCATGAATACGGCCCCAGTTCGGTGTTTTTAAATGGACGTTTATGCTCATGACGTCAATAATATTGTGGTGTCTGCAGCCAAATTGGTGTTTTGAGGCTAAATTTCTCAAATATGGCGGTTTTTAGAGAGGCTTGCGTTGAGGAAAAATCGTTAATTTTTAGCGTTTTTCAGTTTTTCAGCTTAACCGATATGTTTATACACAATGACGTGTGTGAGCACAGTAATTACAAAAAGAGGAGCGATATTAATTTTGTAGATGTAGTTTGGTCGTTTGCACCGCACGATAACGCCGCAAATTTGCGGGTGCTTTGACTAGTTATAACAAAAAAAAATAAGCTTTTCTTTGTACGCAGCCGTGTGAGTTTATTTCTCAACCGATTTTGCTCAAATTTGCTGTGTGAGTCGCAAATTCTGTGCAGATGGTCCTTTTTTGGTCAGTGATGGTTATTCTTCTGCTCCCGAATTTATAGAAAATGGATTTTCCCACATCCGAGTGACCGACTTCATTTCCTAACTCCGACATCCATATGCGCATGACGTCACTTCTTTTTGCGTAGCTGTTGTGGTGTCTGCAGCCAACTTAAGGTCAAATTCCCATAATATGACGGGGTTTTAAGGAGGCTGGCGCCAATAAAAGTCGTTTGGCGTGTTATATATTTTCTCAGTTTAACCAATATGTTTACATATAAGAACGTGTTTGAACATAATAAATAATAAAAGAGAAGCAGTGTAAATGCTGCAGTAGCAGTATGGTCATTTGTTTCACACAATAACCCCGCAAATTTGCAGGTGCTTTGACTAGTGTATTAAAAGGACAGCGATAGATATTTGCTTCACAGCCTCAAAACTCCTCTGTATTTTTTCAAACACTTTTTTTTAAGTTGAACCGCGTACACTTTCCTTCAGCCTGACCATTACTGGTGTATTAAGTAATCAGTCATGACGATTTCATGAATAACCAGTGTCGCCCAGCACTGATATAGGTAGAATCTACGAGTTACTGATTGGTCCTGCTCCAATTGATGAAACCAGATGGGTGATTGCGAGACAGAATTACTCGAGATGGCCTGACGCTAACAAAAGCCACGTCTACAACCAAAGCCAAGTGTTGGGAAACTCCGCCTTAGATTAACAGGAACCTGGAGATTTCGATTAACACCCAAGTTATCGTCACACTCCTCAACCAAAACATCACCAAAGACGGAGATCCTGAAAGCACGTCCAGACACGGTTGTCTCGAAAATTCTTCCATCAGCTGCGAGTCATTCTCAAACAGATCATCTTCGTAGCAGGTTAATCTATCCTGCAATTCATAATTCATCCCATTTGACCATAATCTCCTGAGACAAATCGTTATGGTATTGTTGGCCAGAATTTTACCCCTAACAGTGGAAATCTCTTTCATCATGATAACCTCTATGTCTTTCAGATCAACGCTAACGATGTGTGGAATACTTTGTTTCAGCTTTTGGATTTGTGACGATGAATAAGAGGCATTGTCCTTTCTAGCTTTGTGTACTTGCTCAAGGTGTCTTTTCAGAACCTTTGCCGCTGCCAGGAACTTGATAAAAGCAGTGCGAGATGAATTATACCACAAATCGAGTCTAAAGAACATGTCATCTTCTACAGTAAGATGAGCTGAGAAGTCCACAACATGCATAAGGTTCTGGCTGCTTATGTCAAAATGATCGCTCACCTTGAAAGTGTCGACTATTACTTCGAATCCTAAGAAATTTTGAAAACTGCATGCCACAAAGAGAGGTAAGTAAGCAGCTTCCGTAGACGTGAAAGAAAAGTCGTCATCTGGGAAGGCAACACTCAGCTTGCGAGGCCATTTGCACTCTCCATCACGAGGACCATCGATGTTTGGCTTACAAGATTTCGCTGTGCACTCTAGTTGGCTTTGTTTCTGATCTTCCTGCCGTTGTATCTGCTGCGATTCCTGATGGTTATATTCTTCCTGCCCCTCCTCCTGGTGGCATTCTGCATCCAATTGTTGCATACCAACACGGCCTCCTAAACTACATGATGCCGTTTCCCAAGGAATCTTTTGATGCTCATCGAACATCATAACAGCTGAAATATTCTCCAAACCATTTTCCATCGAAAGTGAAGTTGTAATTCTCAGGAGTGGGTTGGTGAAGCGCATCTCCACATCAAAAACGTAAGGCTCTGAATGCAAATCTTCATCGTTGCACAACATACAATATCTGTTTTTGAAAACAGATTTATAGTTGACGTCAGATCTTGTTGCTGCAGGTTGGACGTATGAAGTGAAACTCTTGCACAGACTTGCCAGGTTTGGTTGCTTTTGTAATGTAGAACTTTTACACGTGTCTATGACATGTCCATTACAAGCTGGACTGATAAGAGATGTGTTCAGAGTAACAGGTGGAATGTAATACTTCAAGTTCAGATCATCAATGCTTTGTGCCAAAATCTTGACATCTGTGGATAACAGTAATAATAATGTTGTTTATAAGTCTCGATCCAGGCTAATGCCCGCTCACGCGACTTCATACTATTGAATGGATGGATGGATGGATGGATGGATGGATGGATGGATGGATGGATGGATGGATTGATGGATCGAATCATTTAAGGCTCAATTGAAAACATACTTGTTATTAAGTACTTTTGCAAGTAATAATTTCATCACCTCTACTCTAATGGTTGTCAGACTGTGATTTTATTTGATTTAATAATGTGTGTGGCAAATGTGTATATGTATGTGTATGTGCAACTTCCTGAATTGGCGTCTCCGCTTAGGGCCTGGTAGCACAGTCTCTGTATTATCGAGGCTGGAATCTGTGCTCCCCCTCCCCCCCCCTCACCTTGAGACTTCTGCTCTTAAATCGCACGCACATACTGATGCTGTGTGTTTACATGAGTGAGTACGACTTGTATGTGTTCACGTGCAAGTGCTGCGCATATAAGCGTGTGTGTTTGTGATGAGTACAAGTGCGTGGAGCTGTAAATGTAAAGCGCTTTGAGCTCTCCGGGGTGAGGTGCTATATAAACGCACTTTATTATTATAATTATTATTTTTATTATGGATGGATGGATGGATGGATGGATGGATGGATGGATGGATGGATGGATGGATGGGTGACGTTAGTCCTAATGTGTCAGACTAACAAGGTGTAAATTGTTCGGAGAAAAAACGTGAGATAACCATAAAAAGTGGAGAGTGTCCATTCATATATATGTGAATGTCAAATGTTTATAAAATCATTGCACTGATGTATAGGTTAAGGATGAGCTTTATCACTAAATAAAATTGGTGTCAAATAGTTCAAATGATTTTTGTTCCTAAATCTAACACTCCCACTTCCCCCTAGACCCACCAGTGATGTCATTCTAGCCACATGATAATATTGTTTTCAAAATACCTGGCTCGGCGTTGTTAACCAATACATCCCACGAAATATAGTGAGACTGGTTGCCAGCGTTGCAATCCAAGAATACTCCTGAATTCAAATATGTGATGCCAGTGGTGGTATCGGTGACAGGAGCCGCCTTAGAAAGGTCGATGAGAGATATTTTAACACCAGTGTCACTGTCTACAGATTTTTCCACACGTGCTCCACTGATGCTTTCCCTCGCCGTGGACTGAAGCTCTTGCTTTTCAAAACTGGGTGACGTTGCTAAACTTGTTTCCGTCGTTGATAGCCAATTTTTTTTAGCAGGGTTTCGACTGTTTTGAAGTGAAGCCCCCACGATCTGCGTAAGTCTTACTAAGGATGATGATGATAATGATGACGATGATGATAATGATGATGGTAGTGATGCAAATGTTACCATTTCTCCCCTGTCAAATGGGTCCTCCGTACCCACCGTCTCGGCTGGTAGTGAGCGTGGACAAGAGGACACCATGACATAACCAGGAAACTGACAATCGATCTCTGAGCCCAGCAAATGAGTAAATCTCTCATAGCCTTCACTCCAGATATGTGGACAGTCTGAAGCCATGTATTCACAACAATTTTGATAGATGACACATCTGGCAGCACACGAACACGGCATATTTTCTGTTTCACCACATCTGTTTTTGCATGTGAATGTGTTCTCTGTGTCCATCTGAAAGGCTACTACATTGTCTTTGGCTATCTGAGAATCTTCTACGCTCTCTTTGACCACCTGAGAATGTTCTACGCTCTCTTTGACCACCTGAGAATGTTCTACGCTATCTTTGACCACCTGAGAGCCTTGCACACTGTCTTTGACCACCTGAGAGTCGTGAACACTGTCGTTGACCATTGGAGAATGATCTACGCTATCTTTAGCCATCTGAGTACTTTCCAATGCGTAGACGAGCAGCAGAATCAGTATTGACAAACGGTAGTAGTTTCTAAATGAGCCCATCGCCATCGTAGCTTTCCTGAAACGTAGGCCTCTCTCACGTGTTGATTATAGTCATATAATACAAACTGCTGTGGTGGGATCGTCCACAATCTTAACTCTGCCTATGGGAATATTGTTTATGAAGTAGAACTTTTCATATTCCAAGTCAATGATAGAGATGTATGAAATCCCTTACGGCTACTGTTATCGATACCACAGTGTATTATTCTAGTATCTTATTTTATATTATTATGAGCTGTTTCTTTTTTATCTGTAACTAATGTCACACATTTTCTTGTTAATTGTTGTCAGTATTGTAGGTAATTTTAATGATGTTGTTCTGGGTCTACTACTAGCTAATAAAGGCTTGTGGTGATGTTGTTGCTGCCATATGCTCTACTCTTTCTTTTTTTCTTTACTTCTTTTTTTTTCAGTTCTCCTTTGCTTTGCTGCTCTGCCATTTTGTTTTCCTCATGTTCCCTTATAGTCTTTGTCTACTTATTCTGAAGGTGAAGTCGTATGCGATTTTAGTTTACATGCTGCTGGTACAACAGCAAGCCCTGCTGTACACTTAAAACATATGCATGCAGAAGGGCATTTAAATCTCGTTATTTTGTGCATATAGACAGTTAACCCTCTAATGCCCAGGCATAGAAATACTGGTAGGGAAATTCTGAAAATGCACATACACACTTCAAATGCCACCCAAAATACATATAAAACATTGATTTTGAACAGTGTCAATATTTATAAGGTGAAAAAATTGGGGTCAGTTTTGGACCTCCGGGCACTGAAACATCCGTGCCATATTTGGACCACTCCATACTGGACCCTTGAAGTTGGGTTGCCAAATATGGACCAGTGGGCACTAGACGGTTAAACTGATTAGACTAATTTCAAGCTAAACGTGCGGAGGCAATGACCCACGCGGAACACCATACTGTTGTCAGCCAGGAAAGAAATGTCGCTGTGTTCATCTAATCGGACACTCAAAAAAACCCCGCTGGGATTTTAAGATTTATGAACGCGTTCGCAAGTAATTGTATTACAATTTAGAGGTCAAAAACATTCCTCAGTTCTTTCGATGTTGGTAAACTTTTTGTCTGGGAACTAGATCTAGCTTAATGTTATTCCCTAGTACTGTGAAACAGAAGGGTCAGTTACCTTTCATTTGTGGATATAATATAAACGTCATGGAGTATTCCGTTAACGACTTCCTGAGTTTTCTTCTCTTTTGGCGACGGGAGGCTATAGACTAGATGATACCGTAAACCTCAAATATAACAGAGCTAATGATGAATAGAGCCTTATTTTTGCTCAGTAGTAATAATGTCTAAGGTAATAATGTATAAGACTGTTAACTTTTAGATGATGCAAGAGGCAGGAGATCGTAAAATTTCAGTTTTGTTTCTTTTAAACATAAAGTTCTCGACGTCATGCGTTTGACTGTGGTCATCGCGTCTTAATGATAACTGTCTCGTGATATTTTTAATTTTACGGTTTCTTGTGCAAATGACGTTGTTGATGGAGACGTGGCATACTTTTTTGTCTCTTTTTTTTTTCTTTGGTTCGTTTTGTTTGCATAAACATTGGCGGTTTCAGACAGTCGGCTGGTTGCATGTAAATGCTAGCTTACCAGAAAATAAAAATCACTCTCGCCATCCCCCTGCCTTTGAATCAAAGCAAATTCCTTTGTCCAAATGCGCGGGTATGCATGTAGATAGCATTCTTTGATGGGGGCTGGGTCTATGGCCCATAGTTGTCAAACTGACCTGTCAAAGAAGGTCACATGGTGCAATTAGGAATTACCCTACCACATGCATGCACTTACAACAGACATTGTTTACAGTTTATTTTAGTTCTAAAGTATCCATCTTCCGTGTCTTCAGTTTATCTTAGATTTGAAGTATCCATTTTCCGAGTGTTGCTCGATTTATGCTATACAGCAGCACCTATAGTATTAGACCAGTTCCCAGAATGCTGCATCCACTGTTCAACACAGATATTTCTACTCTAAAGACTCACTAGCATTTTTAGTTTTAAAAAAAAAGTACAGAACCTCTTCTCCACCCATAGATAAGCCCTGTCACACAAAAGTGTTCAATACAGGTCCTTCCAAATGTCAAATTTCATTTACAAATTGATAATTTTATCAACGTGACGCAGAGTTCTGATGGTAATGAATTTTAGATTTACTAAGATTTCATTCGTAGAAGTACCATTTGTAAAGCATTTCATATGGTGTGGCCAAGAAAATGCCGTGAAATGAAGTTACACTTATCACTGAAAAGCCGTCAAAATTTCCGTGCACCGTAGAAGCATTGCACCATAATTAAAATCTGTAGCCCGCATCCCGCTGACAGTGTATGGCGTTTCATTTGCGTCGTATTAATTTTAAGAGCTGAAATATTCCGACAGTTAATATCTCCCTATAAACAAAAATTATTTACCCCATCGAAATTCCTTAAAATGTACATGCGGCGATGGGAATTACGCGTCCACTAAAATAAAAAAAGATAGATGCACAATGAATTCGGTTAAAACATAATATAGTCTACTGCTCTACGTTCTTCGTATCGGTTGTGTTGTATTATGTGACCGGTGTCCTGTATAAATGATGTGCGTGCCTCAGAGCCTCTGCCGTCCAATCAGATCCTTTGTCTACTGTTGTGCCGAGCCTTTAGGCGAATGAGTATTCCTCTATCGGTCATTCCTGAGGCAGTACTAAAATGCTGTTCTGCATTCTCTGATGCAGTTCCACAAGCACAACTCTCCGTGCCTTCAGCCTTGAATTTATCTTTGAGGTTGTCAAAATCTACTGTAGCCACTACCTAACTTGAGGATTTACTGGTTTGTTAACTTTCTGTTCAGCATGTGAATAACATCACATAGACTCTGCCTGACGTGCGGGAGGTTAAACCTACTAATATAATACAGAAGAATTTGGTTCACTTGAAAAGAGATAGATCTGCACACGGTGACAAATGTTAAGAAATAATAATTATACTGGACGCACTAACTTGTTTCGTAGGAACCACATCTGCGTTATCCGTAAGCCTTTTTATTCGTATTGTCCCAGAAAGCATTCTAGAGGCAAGCAATTTGGTTCGGAGTGGAGCTAGTATCCTATTAATTTTTTTTTGCATTGAACGGATTCATTTTTTAAATATCATTTCGCAATATTTTTTTTTCAGCGTATAAATGAAATAAGTTCATCCAGCACCTAGACTAGATATTAACTGATACAGCGTGTGTAGTTTCATTAGAGGATGTCGCTTTTTGTAGCGCAAAACATTTGTTTTAATCAAATAATATAAAGTTCACGATCTGAGTGTGAGTTCGTGCACAATGCGTAATTCAAATTCTATGATTGACAGCTACATTGGGCAGGATAGCGAACCGCAGAGAAATGAAAATCGTAAGGAGTACGCCTATAACATTCCGGTTATCCCATAGCAGGAAGATGGGGCTCATTTGAGGGAAGGCGGAGGTGGGAT
>JAWQUT010000043.1:2883924-2914552 GCA_033807755.1 Ellobium chinense
TCTTTTACACCTGTGTCGTGTGAGGAAATGGAAGTGAAGTGTCTTTCTCATGGACACTACAACGTAAACCGCCCAGTGTGCATAGTCAAACACAAACCTTAGACTTGATAGTCTTCAGTTTCTGAGTACGACTCACAAACCGCCCAGCTACGTTGCCTACCTGCGTGAGGCGTATATGAATGTCCGAACGTTTTGGTCTAAACATTGCTTGGATGTACATTTACATTCGGAAATCAGAATTCCTGCGTCGTATCTGACGTACCTGTACGTATTATTTCCTGTGTAGTGAAGTATTCCAGGCACAGGGCAGCAATATAATAGTCGTAATCGTGCTAAAGCGAATACGATAAATGTATAACTCATTTCATAAATCTGATATCAATCGAATACTCATTACAGATCCTCTATATCTGTTCAAACAATTTGGTGTGGAGCAACCAAATTAATTTGGCATAAACTCACCCCTTATGGTTCCAAACGAGAAAGTCTTTTTAATTTATATCATTATCTATTGCCGATTGCTGTTAACCTGGTCCCAATTTTTGTTGGCCATTCCCACTGACCAGAAATGAAGATGAGCATCTGAGCTAAAAAAAAAAAAATTAACTTTTAATAAATCTGATTTGGATGTATATGTACGTTCGGAAATCAGCATTCGCGTGTTGTATCCGACGTACCTTTACGTACTATTTCCTATGTAATGAAGTATTCTTCTGAATACAACCATGGTAGTGTTCAACATGCAGAGTTATTGTAATTATTACGCTGGCAAGAGATCTCATCGTTAATGCGCAAGCTCTCATATAATCGTATCTCTGTTTCTTTGATGTATACTTGTTCGTAAGACTATAGCAGACAGGGTAAAGTATTTGAGGGGTCTTTCATCTGATTCACCCCTATTAAAATTCAGCTCTCGCTCCAGGCTTTTCTAGACTTGAGCTTAATTCATTGGCAGGCCCTATTTCTTTCCAACCTCTTACAAGAAATAGTGCTGCTTTAACTTACCTTTAATTAAAAAAAAAAATTCGTTGGGTGGATTTGGGCAAAAACAATACCTTGTCAATACATTGTCCCAAGACTGACATCGTCATGTTCGGGGCATTCCCATAGACACTCCGTCCCCCTTTCCAACAGCCATCGTAAGGTATGAATACTTATGGTGCCAGTAGTTATCTGGTTGTTAGCTCTCCGAGACTTGTCACGCAGGTGTGACGTGCTCCCCTGGCCACGCCTGTAGCCTGTGTCGAGGAGTCTCTTCATTGTCTGCGATTCCTCCTCTCCGGCTTCCTCCCCATGGGTCGCTCCAAGGGCATTCATGACGTCCTGTGTGTTGTAGTGGAAGCCAGCTTTTTAGGCAAAAACAAAATGACTGATATTGTAATCAAAAGATTGTTTTCGAAATGAAAATGCCAAGAAAGGACCCGAAAAGTACAAAATTAAATCTAATGCGGAAAAGTCTCAGGTGGTAGATACAAAGCTCATTTTGCATTTTTTTGCTACGTTAGTCAGTAAGTTAATGCAACAGCAACTTATTCTCTCCCCTCTCCTTCTCTCCCCCCTCCTATCCCCCCTCCCAGACCTCAGTCTCCAAAAAAGATGGAATAGATATACAAAACACACGCCTTAAATTAAAATTTCTCCATCTGGTTTGAACCACTTTTTATAAATCCCTAAGAGAGTTAACTCATATTCTTTTGCACAACAAAACTCAAAATTTCTTTCTAAAAGTTCTATAAAAACTGTTCCAGCTAGCAGGATGCAATGTTTTTTACGTTAATTAACACAAAACATTTTTTCGATACGCTCGGTAATGAAATAAAGATATAATTTTCTTCATATAATCTTTAAATTTAATGTATTATTGTCATTATTACTATTGTTGTTGTTGTTATCATTATTAGTATTATTATCATTATCATTTTTTAAAAAAGTAGTGTGGATTTTGACGTGAAAATAACGAGCATAGAATATTCACACGAACACCCGTCACAGCATAATACATAGACATAATACATTCACACATACACACATACATACATACACACATACATACATACATACACACATACATACACACATACATACACACATACATACATACATACATACATACATACATACATCATCGTCATCGTCATCATCATCATCATCCAGATTAATTGCAATTTACGGCAATCACTAAGGCATTTAGATTATAAAGGGCCTCAGTTCTGAAATAATATCTTTTTTCTTTGTAATGAAATGGAGCAGGGTAAGAAAATGCTCCAAGTACCTGTAATATTTCTAGGATATATAAAGAAATAGATTCGTGGATTTAATGATGTTTGCAAACCCACCGACCTGGAAAAAAAAAAGGATAAGGATAATATAAATACGGTTTGTAATTCTCGAATCCAGTGTAATGGTTACAGGGCCAGGGAGGCAGCGTGGCCGTGTGGTTTGTAAGTCGAACTCAGAAACTGAAGACTTTCAAGTCTAAGGTTTATGTGTTTGACTCGCGAGCTGGGGGGTTTACGTTGTAGTGTCCTTGGGAAAGACACTTCGCTTCCATTTCCTCACTCGACTCAGGTGTAAATGAGTACCTGGCTTTAGAGCTGGGGGGACCAGGGCGCTGCACCGCTGGCGACCAGCAATGACTTTGTTATGCATTTCATTTGTAATATTATGTTTTTACATGTATGATGTGTATTGTTATATGTGTTGTATTATGACTGAGATGTTTAACACTGTATGACATTGTAAAACAATTTCCCTACGGGGTAAATAAAGTCGTATTTACAGGTATTTTTATGTACAGACCTGTAATGGGATTGGACCCTTTTTTCCTCTATGGGCTATATTAATATTTTGAGCTGAGCTCTGAACCCAAAGTTTTAGCTTTCATACCAGATTGAAGCTCATTATGTGGCCCAAATTTTAAGACTGACCCAACCCTAGCAAGCCAGTTGAAGTTTTGAGCTTGGTTGCTATTTGTAAACAGAGCCTACATTTTTCACTGGCCAAAGCCAAAGCCCTCCTCTTCCGCCTGAGCACACCCTTGACCTGGCAGTTCCAGCCCATGGCTAAATAGTGCCTGGCAAAATAATATAAAGTAAAATGGACACAGTTTCCCATGATATCAAAATTTCCCCCCTGGAGCCCTTATTACTGGAAGCAGGGCATGCCAAAAGAGGAAAAAGGGGGAGATGAAATATAACCCTTTAGTAGTACGACCCAATAGTGAAAGTACAATTACAGGCCTGTAACCTAATGCCCCATAAGGTGACTTCACATCACTATCATTACAGCATGCCAGATCAGTTAAAGACTTATCAACTCCCTAAAGAACATTCAGCGTTTCAGGCTTTTATTTATACAGACGCTGGTCAGTAGCGTTCTCACAATACCTTTGACTTCCTATAGCCCAGTCCGCGGTGTTCGATACCTAGAATACCATAAAGCAAAGACTCTTTTGATTCTCAACACCATTACCAAAATTTCTTGACTGCGTGGTCTTAAAGTAGTCGTTTTTTCGGAAATTTCTAAGGTTTCGGGGAAGGAAGAAAAAGTACTTTCTCAGATCATAATGATGTTCTTTCCTGTGTCAGAGTGGCACAGAGTGGCACAGAGTGGCACAGAGTGGCCTTGTTCCAAGGCATTGGTTGTGCGAACGTCTATTATATTCTGGTTACGCCGAATAGCCTAATGGTCAACATCAAAGGCAGCACCGATCTGACCTTTCGCCCAGGCAGGAATGTAACCGCCAGCTGCTGTGTTTAGGACAACGTGGGTAAAAATAGATCGATTGGGGGACTCGGCTTCAGCGAGCATCATTCTGAAGCACCCTATTCATTGCAGTTTACATAATGCAGACTTTTCTTGCTCCATGTCATCTCCTTTGTAGGAATTACCTGATCGTCGATTATTCTTCTGGAGCATTGCAAAGGTTTTTGTGATATGGACTCGACTTTTTTTGTTTTTTGTTACAGTTTTAAAAGAAAACATACACTGTCTTCTATATGAAAACAAAATATTACCAAAAAGTGGAAAATACATTATGAAAATTGCATTGCAAAAACTAGAGCTAGCAGTTCCTCTTTTCATTCTATATTAATTGCAGCATCTTTCACAGTTCTCTCTGATTGCAGTGCCTGTGTACTGAGTCTTTTGAAACCTCTGACGTAAAAGCTGAGCTGTTTGGCTCATTTAAACAGCAGTAAATAATGGTTATCATTTGACTTGACGAAGGCAGCCGTATTCTGGCAAACCACTTTATGAAAGGACAGTATGAATAAGCGGGGAGCCTTAAGCCAGACGATTTGTTATAAACGGAGCAACACGCTTATGCCGGTTCCACGGTAAACCAGTATAGCGGTGCTGCTGGCTTTGTGACGAGAGGGAGGTCGAAGTATAAACGTACACGTCGAAGTACTAACGTACACAAGTTAGACTAACTCTGTCTAAACAATCTAGCTCAATATCAGGGGCAGCATGATGAACATCACAGACGAAAAGCTGAAGTCTATAGTCAGCGTTGGAATAAGTGATATTTTTGCCATCGTACTTCTCTGTGTCGTATGTCTTCCGTTCTCCATATTTGGCATCGCGGCCAATATTCTGAACATCGTAGTTTACGTCAAACAGGGAGTTCAAAGCGGTATCACCGTCCTCTTTCTGTCCTTATCAGTGTCAGATCTTGGATACTGCGTTATCACTTTCACAAATATTGTTGCTAGATTAAAACCTAAAGCGGCAGGGGTAAACAATTTCTTTTCCGTGTGTATTCCTTTATGTCTTCGGACCAAATTTTACAGTAGTTCCGTTATAATAACGATGTTTCTATCCATCCAGCGTTGCTGCTGTATGTTGTTTCCTTTCACGGTAAATTCTTTCTTTACGAAAAGTCGAAATGTGAAAGGTGTGATCGTCATTAACGTGTTCTGCCTATCATTCCTTGTGTCAAATATCTTAACTGTAGAGCTGAGATGGCAGCAGGACCCACGTGTTGTCAATGTCACACGACTACAGACCTGGTCTTGTTCCAGCCCGGTGCCACTAGAATTTGCCATGAGTCTCATTTTTGATGGTATTTTGCCCTTGTTGTCAGCCTGCATTCTGACTGTGTGTGCTTCTCTCATGATTGCTATCATTAAAAGATCCAGCAGACTGCGGGCTCCAGTCAACAGTTCTGGCTCTCATTACAGAAAAACAACAAGTTCCGTCTCCGAGGTCAGTAACATCCCAGCCGTCAAACCGGCCACTGACAGCGCATACCAGGTCAATTCCACACAGAAATCCAAGAAAACATCATTGTCTGGTAAGGATGCAAAGTTAGCTAAGATGGTCATAGTTGTGGATATTCTTTTCATCCTCTGCAATATCCCTAAATGTGTCTCCGCCGGATCCTTTTTTATCAGACTATTCATGCCACAGTTTGGTTTGTCTGACTCTAGGTACTATGACCCACTGACAGTCATCAAAGTTATCGGATACACCTGTGAAATTATTTACACATCAATAAACCTACTGATTTACTATAAATCCAGTCCGAGATTCAGAGCAACAGTAAAGGAAATATTTTCCACAGCCGGGTGTAGACAAGGCCGGGAACAATGACGACTGTTAAAAACTGAGAATATACAATACTTCATGAGGTTTTTGTTCCAATTTCACGACAGTGCAGCACACCACGCGACTGAAAATATCTCACACAAGGATTTTTTTTGGTTTTTTTTTCTCTCCAGAAATATCCTTTTGAATATTTAGATTGTTGATGTCAATAGGTAAACTTTGTAAGCCTTGGTTGTAATAGAGAAATCTGAAAAGAAATTTACATTGTGTCATAAAAACGTATAATCACCAGTATGAAAAAACACCTGTAAACACGTCTCGTTTTGAACGCTTCAAGGAAGCTGGATGTCCACAGAAATTATTGTCGACTCATGCTTTAACTGAGCATCAACAAGATTAAGACGTTAGTACCAAATCACCCAGTTTTAGCTGTCAGACCAAGAGTATCAGTACCTGAATAATTTGGTTGTACAGAATTCAAGGCACATGCGCTTTTCCCTGTTTTGATGCAGCTTCAGCTAGTATCCAGCCTGCGTAAAACTACTCACTTGCAACAGAGACACAAGTAGTATCACTTCACGTCTAGATGGTCTTGCACAGTTGCATGAAATGCAAGCAGGGATCCTCTGCTGCCCTGGGCTAAATTTCGACATATTTACAAGCCGTATATAGTGGTAGTGACTGGGGTGAGACATGGTTTGTCTCCTGTTTCTGGCCCTGAAGGAGTTCACAGCATATTTAATGGCCAATTACCATTTTAGAAATTATAATGTATCATTGTGAATACTTTTATAACATAAAGTGAGACTAAAGTGCTAGAAAAAAATGTGATTTCCGACAGTTTTTATATTTTCAATATCAAGTTTTAGATCAAAAGTCATCATTTTTGCTAAAAAATAATATTTCGAAATTAATTTTACAACTTTTAACCTATTCTGAAATTGTAAGAAAAAAACCGTACCGGAAACGTCACGTCAGCGCGGAAGTCGCGGTGTTTTCGATCGAGAACAATGGCAAATACGGTCGAGCCGTATCAGTTCGAGCCCCTGCGCCGAAAAACAGATGACGAGGATATAATTGAGGAGAAGACTATTGGACCATCAGTTCAGGAATGGTAAGCAAGCATTCTGTCACAGTTTAGCGCACAACAATAACCCATTGTTTCCACGTGGGAGCGAGCCCTACTGAATGCAGCGCTACGCGTAATAGCCTTGAGCCCGACGCGTTATAGCCTTCAGGCGTGTACACAGTGTTGGTGACGTCACGTATTTCTGGCGAGGCGAGCAGCGGTAACGCTAACACAGTGGGGCATGGGCATGTGTTATTCTTCGTGATTTCTTCGAAACGCGTTAGATTTGATGGGTTTGAGAAGGTCAGTAGGAAGTTTGAATCAATGATGCATGTTAAAATAGTAATTTCACAGGATTCTGTGCACTACCCATAAAAGTACTTTAGTCGCACTTTAAACAAGGTGTGCTCCAATACAAAAGATGTAGTATAGTTAATCATTTGACTTACAAGATTAATAATTTAGTTGAATTGCCATGCATGTCTTGTTTTTTGTTACTGCTGTTATCTTTCGCTGTTCTTCTTGTTGTTATTGTCGTCGTAGTTTTGTTGTTGTTGTTTTTACTGTTGTCATCTATTGTTGTTGTTGTTGTTGTGTTGATGTTGGTGGTGATGATGTTGGTGTTGGTGCTTAATTTCTGTTTCAATGTGTTTATTGGAGCCCAGATTACAGCTTGGTAACATAAGGGTGAGTGTGTAAATAGTGAAAACAAATCCCGTCATGGAAGACAATAAAAGAGTTTAATCAAATAATTACTAAAAATCTTATAATACAAGCCCCAAGACTTTCAACCAAAAGGTCTTCTTCAGGGGGTGTTAAAATGGATGAAAACGATCTATATGTATAGGGGGAGAAAAAGGGCGGTCCCAACTACGGAAACAACAAAAGGACCATAAGAAAGTATTAGAACAGTGAAGAAACTGGAGCAAAGGAAGTAAAACAGGGGTGATTATTGTTTGATGTTCTGATGATTACATAAGGGTAATCAGACAATACAAATACATGTAAAAAAAATTAAAAAGCATCACTACATATAAACCAAATAAGAAAACACAATGAACAACACAACGACAGAATATTTTTCAATGTGTGTGGTGATGACATTGAGCATGATATTATTCAGAACTGAAGGAGGAAATGTTACGCAATCAGAGACTCAAACGTCATAAATTCACAATGATTTTATAGAAACTGGTAATTTTTAGAAGGCTGTATTTGTTTTTGATTAGAGAAAAGCCCGTCAGTTTTAAGAGTTTTAGGGTGTCTGAACATTTGTATTTCAGAAATTTGCATCTTTCATGTGTACATTTTACTGCAGTCAAACAGGACATGAACGCATG
Organism: Ellobium chinense; assembly: GCA_033807755.1. Taxonomy (NCBI): domain Eukaryota; kingdom Metazoa; phylum Mollusca; class Gastropoda; order Ellobiida; family Ellobiidae; genus Ellobium; species Ellobium chinense. The sequence continues at coordinate 2,891,884 of JAWQUT010000043.1, forward strand.
TTGTTTGTTGTTGTTGGTGATGATGGTCCTGCTCAACATATCTACTTATCGGCTACTCTCCGCTTTCCACTGTCTTATTCTACCTACTCAATAATTTTGAGCTTACCAAACCTATGTTTCTTTTTACTTCTATACATCTTGTGATTTTAGGAGGGTCATAGCTGATCTGAAAATTTGTATGTAATTTTAACTTAATTCATATTTTGTGATACTGTCTTTAAGCATATTATTATATTAAAGTGACATTTTGAAATTCTTTACAACTGCATGACGGAATTTTTTTATGTTGTTGGTTTTTCTTTTATCGTTTCATTGCTTCAAGGGAGGAGGTGGTGTTAGTGGTAGTGATGGTAGCTGCGGCAGCAACGGCGGCATTGTGGCGGTGGTAATGGTGTAACTGCTGCTGTTTTATTGTTGTTGTTGTTGCTGCTGCTGCTTCTGTTGCTACTGCAGTTGTTTCTCTGATGATAAGACAAACTACAATATCTGTGCAAGCAAGTCTCTTCTATACTTATTCAATTATTTATTGCAATCGCCACAGGCCACCCTAATAAAACTACACGCGTACTTATCGCTTTCTCGTGAGTCAGATCTTGTGCCCATTCCTTGACCAGCTGTGACTGCATCCCCCTTTTTTTTTTCCCACGTTCCCGCCATCTCTCGGTGATAACACAGGGCCACAGCTACGCCTGGCTTGCTTTGTTTACCTTTGCTTCGGAGTGGAAGACACTATGATGTGTGTATCAATTGTTGTGTGTGTGTTGCTTTGATCTATGTATTTTCTTGAGATAAGTCTAGTCTACTCCGTTATGTATAGACTATAAGCTTTTATAATTACATTATTACTTTGTGGAATCCACCCTGAATAATTCGGTAGCTGAGTTCAAACCTTTTCTACTAACAGTCTTCCCAAGGCATATAATTAAACCCTTTTTTTTTCATCCAATTAATAGTCTGTAACCTGGTTGTCATGGAAGTTTTATTAAAAATTACAGTTTCAAAGACTTCTATGATAAACGCTAACTAGGCATAAACGGGGCTGAATTTAGTAAAAATTTCCCTTCAAGAATTAAGTAACTACTGAAGGAAAAAATAAGTTTTCTCTTTTCAAATCAAAGCATTCTGCTACAAAGAAAAATTAAATATTTTTCTTTATTGTGTTAAGATTTAGAGTCCGAGCACAAATTATCAATGCATTTCTTTATTTCAACAAGACTTAGAAAAATCTGTCTTCTATATTTTGAAAGGAAATTGCTATGCACTGAAGTTTCTCCACGTTAACTATTTTGCAGTTATTTTGGATTATTCCTCTGAGGAACTGAAAATGTTTCTATGACCTGGACTGGACTTTCGAACAATGCAATGTCAAATGAAAACAAAGACCGTCCTCTGTATGACAAGGAATTATGGCAGCTATGTCTGGAAATAAGGAGATGAAAATGTCAATGCAAGTAAAAGTAATATAGTTTCAAATGAAGTTGCACCATCTTTTTACATACTTTTTCTATTGGATTTGATGATTATATCTCCAGTCTTTTAAAGCGTCTACTTAAAGTTTGTCAATGCAAGTAACAGTAATCTAACTTCAAATGAAGTTGCACCATCTTCTTACATACTTTTTCTATTTGATCCGATGATTATGTCTCCAGTCTTTTAAAGCGTCTGACATTAAATACTTAAAGTTTGTGAAACAATTCCCTTACCAAGGCAGTACGATAGTACGACTTACCACCTCTGTACTGCAAGTCTGATTCCCTACTGAGATATGAGAATTTAGACTACTCTATCTCTGGAATTTCACAACATTTACATTTTCTACAGGGAAACTTTGGGAGAAACATAATATTCTCGTATAGCGTTGCTGCTAGCTTTGTGGGAAACGAGAGATCGAAGTTTATAGAAGTTGACTGCAGTTCCTTGTCAGCGGTAACACGATGAACGTCTGATTACGAGCTGAAGCCTTTAGATGGTTATGAGATGAAAAATGTTGTTTATCTTTATACTTTTCTTCACAGCATGGACTTCGTTCTCCTCATCTGGCTTCGTGGTCAATGTAGTGAACATCATGATTTACGTCAAACAAAGAAACTTAGACAGTATTACTATTACTGTCTTATTTCTGTCCCTCATCGTGTCAGATCTCGGATACAGTGTTTTCATCCCCACAATTTTCCTGAGTAGCTGAGTTCAAACCTTTACTATTAATAATAGATCACATCTATCTCTCACAAGCATTTACACTTCCGTTAATGATAACGATGTTTCTTTCCGTATAACGATGCTGCTGTGTACTGTTTCCATTCATGGTGAAGTCCGATTTTATGAAAGGCCGAGTCCCAGATGATTAAAGATTTCATGTATATTTGATAAAGGCAAAGATTTTTTTTAAAGTTCTTATGGTGATATTAGTAAAGGACATTATGCATAAGTTTAGGCAATATCAAAAATTTCCTGTTACTAATTTTGACCAGAAGGCAATAATTTTTCCCTCAACACCATACTGAATTGGGAAGCAATCTAGATCTTCCCTCGCAAATAGAGAGAAGCAGTATTGATAAAAAGTCCAACCATTTTTTAAAGAAAGTTCAACTGAACTCAGTCTAAAATCATTCATGCTCCGAAATTGCAGAGCCATAGAACAAAACTGGTTTGATTAATGTGTTTTAAAAATGTATCTGACAGCTCACTGCTAAGTCCATGGCTTTACATTTTGTTATTACTCTATATATTGGTTTGACTGACGTAAGTATATCAATAGAAGTTTCAATATATTCATTCTTTATTATCCTCGAATTGCTAGTAACCACCAACTTATTATCTATCGCGATTTCCCTATTTGATTTGTTTACAGAATTCTATCAGACTTTCAGAGTTTACTCAAAGACCATTTTTACATCAGATCAACTTTGTTTTGATATAGCTAGCCCAGGCGCGCTATTTGGGATATTACGACAAGTCTGATTCTACAGTGAGATGTGAGCCTTTGTCTACTCCATCTCCGGAATTTCACAACGTTTATATATCTACATCATCTAAAGGGACACTTTGGGGGGAATCATAAAATGCTAGTATAGTTTTGCTGCTAGTTTTGTGGCAAGCGAGACGTTAAAGTTGATAGCAGTTGACTGTAGTTCCTTATCAGCGGCGACATGATAAACCTCACTGACCACAAGCTGAGGCCACTAGATGGTTATCAGATAAAAGATGTTGCCATCTCTATACTTCTCTTCAGTGCATGGACTTTGTTCTCCTCATTTGGCATCGTGGCCAATGTTATGAACATCGTAGTTTATGTCAAACAAAGAATCAGAGACAGTATTACCGTCTTATTTCTGTCCCTCTCCGTAGCAGATTTTGGATTCTGTGTTTTCATCCTAACAACTTCCTTGATAAATTTGGTAATTGACTTCAAACCTATTCTAATATCAATATCTCACATCGATATCTCGTGCATTCTTTCAAAATTTCGGACAAAACTTTACAGCATTTCGGTTATGGTAACAATGTTTCTCTCCATCGAGCGTTGCTGTTGTGTACTGCTTCCTTTCACAGTAAAGTCAATCTTTACGAAAGGCCGAGCCGTAGCAGGTGTAATTGTCATTAGCGCGTTCTGTCTATCATTGCTTGTGCCAGAACTCCTGTCTTTACGGCTGAGATCGAAGCACGAACCAGTTCTACACGCCACAGGACAGCAGACCTGGTCTTGTGACAGCGGTGGGCCAGAATATCTTGTCAGAATTGTCATAAATAACGCTATTATGCCCCTCTTGGCAGCCTGTGTACTGACTGTGTGTGCTTCTCTCATGGTTGCTGCCATTAAAATATCAAGTGAATTCCGGCACTCTGTCAACAAATCTGGTTCAGATCCCAGACAAACGGCAAGTTCCTCTTCCGAGATCAATCAAGTTTCTTCTGTGGAAAGGGCGGGTTGGACGTCCACAATCAGTGCATCCCAGACCAATTCTTCACAGAGACCCAAGAAAACAAGATTGTGTGGTAAGGATGCCAGATTAGCCAAAACTGTCATAGGCGTAGATTGCCTCTTCATCCTCTGCAACATTCCTAAGTGTGTTATTGGTGGCTCCATCATTACCAAACAGTTCAAGCCAGAGGTTGATTTTACCGACCCTGTATATAATGAAATATTAGAAATCATCTATGGGATTTCGTTTACCTGTGAACTTGTTAACGCCTCTGCAAGTCTGATGATTTACTATAAGTCTAGCCTGAGGTTCAGAGCCACATTTAAGGAAATATTTTCTGCAGCTGGATGAAGGCAAAGCAAAGAACATAGCTTTCAGTGATGGTTGTTGCAAACTGAGAATGTACTTTATACAAGACCTCATGTATATTTTTATCTCAGTTACACAAGGGTAACGCACACCTCGCCATTGGAGATTGCAGATATGAGGTTTACATTGCAAAGATGTAGTAACTTTGAATATTTCCATAGTTTGTATGTTTATTTTCAATAAATTATTCGTGAATGCTTTTTGTAATTTACACTGCCTTTGGATATTCTTAGATTTCTTTTTGTCTTAGATAGACGGTTTTCTTAAATCAGTGTTTATGCACATCTTTTATATCAATATATTTTAAACACATTTTCCCTAATGTTCCTCATAGCCCTTCACCAAACGGTTTGACTTAAGCTCATGACATGGTATTGAATTAAGCCGTCAAAAAATGCTGTATTGTCGTCATTGACCTCAATAAAAACAGCATGCGCCTTTGAATATATTCATTCAGGTGTGGTGCTCACACACAGATATGATTCCCCTTCTCATTCAGTTATAAAAAAATGGTCTTCTAAAATTAAGCATGGCAGAACACTCTGATATAACTGGCATTCGGGGGAGCAAGGTCATTCATCCCATGTTGTCGGATGGTGGAAGAGCCCGGGGAACTCCCCTTTAAAGGAACAGGGGAAGTAGTCACGACAAAAGACTTATGTCGCTTATAGGAAAAGAACACATACAATTTAGCGCCATGGAACGTTTTCGTATGTGGATAATTCGCTTTCTGACGTTACGTCTCAGACCCGCGCTAAAGGGAAGACCAGTTATGGCGGCCCACGCTGTGTGAAAATCCTGACTTTCAAGCCGCCTTTTCTCGGAAGCGCTCAGACGAAGAAAACATATGTGGGGTTGAAAATTTTTGAACAAATATTGCGGATTTTTAAAGCTGTAAAACAGAAAGCTATCCGTGTCCCTTAGGTCCGATAGCTGCCTAGGTCATCAATCGGAGGCCACCTGGCTAGGCTGGGGGTCAAAGTGCATAACGCTGCATGACAATGGCCGAGGCTACTTTTCAGCTCTACGTGGAGTTCACCAAAATGATGTTCCTGAAGATAAAATTGTTTTGATGACCTAGATCTAGATCATAAAAGTGTTTCTTTGTAGGGTATTCCCATGAAATTAATGTGATCCATAGATCTACCTTAATGAATTGACTTCTTGTCTAGGAAAATGGGAGGACAGATCTTCATAATCTTAGCGTTAGAGGTTGGAACCCATGCTCAAGCCTAGTTTGTTATAAAATATGAATTTCACATGCACTGATTTATTACTTTTTCCATCAGTTTATCAGTGAGGTGGACTTCGATAGTAAGTATATCTTAGTAATAAGAACATTTTCTCCATGCACCAAAGGCATACCTTATATCGAGATTCTATGTATTATATATCTTTGATGCATGAAAAAAGTACATATTTTACTTATTACCCAGAAACCATGAAAATGCGCTGGAGAATTTCATACTAAGTAAGGAGGTATACTTACGGATATAATAATTTAATATCGAGGTGTACTTGTACAGTGCGAAGTAACTGGAACTTCTTGACTGCCCCTTCCTCCTCTATAGCTTGTAGCTGATTAATGGGTAATATTGGTACTCACAGACAGACAGAGCATTGTAAAGCGTATTTCCTTGTCAGCAAATAAAGGTTGATTTTATTTCTTTGTGTGTAAACAACTCGGAACCTCGATATTAAGTACATCTATTAAAATTAATTATTAAGTGTAATCCTACTTTATTATTAAATAGAATTTCATATGCACGAATTCATTATGATTCTGTCATTTCATTAATGAGGCAGAGCTCGAGAAGTCGAGTTTACTTCAAAAATAAATATACCAATGGCATACTTTATACCAATTTCTAATGTAGTTTGTATGGGCATGCGTATGTGTGTGCAAGTGCACAAGCGTGTGTATTTGTTTATGTAAGTGTGTGTGTGTGTGTGTGTGTGTGTGTGTGTGTGTGTTGGAGTGTTTGTAGATTTGTGGATAGATATGTGTATGCGCATACCTGAGTGATTTTAACAACATGTTATACTGTATGTTGATAAATCTCTTTGTCTACAATCTACATTCGGCAAGAACATCCGATATAACGTATTAAAATCTTCCCCAGCTCATCTACTCTTCTCACGGATATTGCGCTGCGTTGCACAGAATAACCACTGCTGCTGTAGCCATCAATCCCAGGCTTTGCTGTAAAGCTTGGCAATTTTTTTTCATGTCAGCAGGAAATCTGTAAAATAAATCTTCCTCCTACTTTTGAACCCTTTAGCGTGTGTGAAAGAGTGGGAGATGCAAGGGCTTTGTTGATTTGTAGCATCATTACCAAAAAGCCCTTCACTGCGTAGTCTTATATTAGTGATATTATGTCGGAAATTTCTAAGATTTCGGAAAAGGAAGAAAAAAATACTTCCCCCAGACCTTGATGATGTTCTGTCCTATGTCAAAGTGCCAAATATTCTAAACACGGTCCTTGCTCCGAGGAATTTGTTGAGCGAACGTCTGTATTCTAGATTACGCGTAGTGGTCTAGTAGTCAACATCGAGGATAGCAGCACCGATCTGACTTTTCACCTATGCATGAAGGTAAAGAGCCAACCACCGGCCGCGCGGCGTGGCTAAAAATAGATCGCTCGGGGACTCTGTTTCAGTTTTACAATATGTTTACAACAAATTTAACAAGTCTGTTTAACAGAAGTCCAAATCACAACTGTGATACATATGCGGACGATTTCAGTCTTCATGTTTCACAGTATTTCCAGTAAGCTGCCAGCGAGCAGCATTCTGAAGCTATATGGGTGCCCAGAATGATTCTTGCGGGACAATGCAAACACTCACTCGCCTCAATTGACAGTGGCCAAATCAATAGATAGCACAATCGACTATCTTCCTAATGTCCCCTTAGATTAATTTTCATGGCTCCATCTCATTTTTATCTCTTTCCAAAAGTAAAAGAATGAAATACGGAAACGTTTCTTCTGAAGAGAATAAAGATATTCAATATTTTTATTATCTGTACTACAGTCTAGTATAGAAAAGTAAACTCATTTGCGAGGTTAAACTGTAATTTTCAATGAACTTGCCAAACCTTGGAGAATTTCATATTATTTTGACATTTATCTACATCTCGGCAGAAGCGTTGCTGCAAAGCTTTGTCATATTTTTTTTTTTCGTTTTAGACCGAATGTCTACCAGTGTATAAGTGCATAGATTTCTTATTGTGAATATAAAATAGTTATGTGTGAATGTGTTTCAGGTTGCAGGAGCCTAATAGGTCAAAAAAGATTTGGACAATCAGAATCGATAGTAGCAAAGTATAAAATATGTCCTTTAAACAAATGTGTAGAAAGAATCGTATAATGTGAAACAACGCCGCAAAAGTGGTGAAATTCAGTCTTGAATTTGTAAAAAAAAATAATTGTTGCAGGCAGTGTTTCCCAATGGCTTCAGCGGATTTCATTTATGCGGGCCTGTCATCTCCCAAAGAGGGCCAGTTTTTTTTAACCCCTTTTCATCTAAATTATAATTGTGAAAAATCTAAATAATGAGCCTCCACTGTAAACAGTATATAATTTGAGCACAGTGGTGACATCAGACCTGCAGGCTAGCCTTGGCCATCTGGGAACATTCCAGTATTTAGATGAGAAAGTTTTATTAAAGGGCTCAAAGAGGCTTTTACAATTTGGCTCCTGCAACCTTTCACTGTGTGTATATTGTTTAGTGTGTGTGCACGTTTTTTTTTTTTTGATGTTCGTGATTCTAGTGCGCTTATGTATACTGTATTAGCTTTTTCTATGATGTCTGTGCAATGAGTTATGTTAACATTTTCCAAACTCTCACGATCATGTTTGTGAAACTGAACATTATTTTTTTATATGTTTGTTTTCTCCACTTGATTTATCAAAGAAATGTTGAAATTTCAAATTGCAAGACATTCCTCAAATTATTCATCCGACATGTCGTAAAACCCCCCGTTTCCTGTCTTTCGTATTTCTCGCAACAAGGGTAGGAAAAGAATAGGGTAAGACAGAAAACAAAAGACTCCTTTTCATAATAAGATATTATTGTATGGATCACTCAACAGGGAATGCACTTGTACACTCAGTTACGGTATTTTGAAAGTTAGCCGACACTTCAATAGGTGGAGTCTTTGTCACCATCTACTCTGTTTATTTCCATTACCTGGGGCAACACAAGAAATCTCTCTGCGTCAAGGGCAATGTAGCAGATCGCTGGAGTAACTGAGAGAACACATTTCAACGAAGTGAGCCGGTTACGATGCCACAATGAGACTCACACAATGGAAATTCAAATAATCAATTATTAAATGTACTTGTTTCGTCTCCCATCACAATCTATGCTCACAGGTTCTTTGAATCCTATTTGTAACGCTTTTAATCATTTATCTAGAGGTCATCCAAGATACATCAAAACATAACAAAGACATTTAGGACAAAAGGTCCTCGGTCATAAATGGCCTGAATCTTATAAGATATTCAAGAATAAAGTGTGTAAATAAATTCACTAATCTCCTTTCTTAATCAGAGACATGTCTCGCTAATAGTTCAGTAATTCTCTTTCATGTGTTAGGATTTTGTCTCCGAGCACAAATTATCAATGCATTTTCATTTCAAACGGAATTAGAAAATGTCTTTGTATATTTGAACAGCCACCCCTTACAGTTTACATAATGGTGTCTCTTCTTGTTCAGCATTATCTCTTTGGATTGTTGTTCTGGGGCATTGAAAACGTTTCTGTGACTGGACTTTTTGAATATACAGTGCAAAAGAATACAAACGGCGTCCTTTATATGACAATGAACTATGAAAGCTGTGTTTGGAAAGAAGAAGATGAAATTTATATCGCAAGATCAGATCTAGATCTAGATTTTACTATGTAACTGCATCAACTTTATCTACAATTCTGCTTTATTTCGATAATTACGTTTCGACTCTTTTGAGGCCACTGATATTAAACATTTAGAGAGCTTTCCAGAACAATCTAGTTCTAGTCTGTAATAAAATTTCGCTATACAGGCAGCAATACATTCACATGTTACTCCTGACTTGTACGTTTGATTCCATTGGGAGAAGTAAGCGTTCAGTGCACCCTGTTTCCCGAATTCCACAGTACTGAAAATGACTGTTCACGGACCATAATAATTATACTCGTGTGTGATAATGTAAGCTTTGAGGGAAGCGAGAAGTCGAAGTTTGTAAAAATTAGCTCTGCTCTAACAACCTGAGATTCGTTATCAGCTGCAACATATTGAATGAAACAGACTACAGGTTGAAGCCTTTAGATGGTTATGGGATAAATAGTATCGTCATCTTTATACTTGTCTTCACTGCGTTGCTTTCGATCTCCTCATTAAATTGGCATCATGGCCAATATTGTGAACATCGTGGTTTACGTCAAACAAGAAATTAAGGACAGTATTACCGTCTTGTTTCTGTCTCTCTTTGTAACAGATCTCCTGTTCTGTGTTTTCATTAACATTCTTTCCGTGAGTAATTTGGTTACTGAGTTCAAGCCTCTTCTACCAAAGGTAGACCATACGACTCTTGCGTGCGTTCTATCACGTCTTCGGACAAAAGCTTACAACACTTCGGTTATGGTAACGATGTTTCTCTCCATCGAGCGTTGTTGCTGTGTACTGTTCCCATTCACGGTGAATTCGGTCTTTACGAAAGGCCGAGCTGTGAAAGGTATAATCGCCATTAGCGTGATCTATCTACTATTCCTTGTGCCAGAACTCTTGACTGGACAGCTGAAATTGGAGTATTACCAAGTTGTCAATGCCACACGACCACTGAGCTGGTCTTGTAACACCCCTTGGCCACTTGAGGTTGCCACTACTGTTATTTTGATGGTATTCTGCCCTTGTAGGCAGTCTGTGTTATGACCGTGTGTTCTGTCATGACTGCCGTTATCAAAAGATCCAGGAAACTGCGGCACCCACTCAAAAGATCTGGCTCGAAATCCAGAGAAAGGACAAGTTCCGCCTTCGATGTCAATAACAACCCAACCATCGAACAGGAGGGTTTGACGCCCACTGACAAAGCATCCCACGTCAGTTCTACACAGAGATCCAAGAAAACACCATTGTCTAGTAAGGATGCCAGAATAGTTAAGATTGTCATAGGAGTGGATCTCTTCTTTATAGTCTGCAACATGCCTAAATTTGTCATTGGTGGATCCACTTTTACCAGATATTTCGAGCCAGAGTATGATGTTGCTGGCCCTATAGACTACGACATACTGGGGATGATCTTTGCGATCGCGCGCTTATCTTTGAAATTGTTAACGCGTCTTGAACCTTCTCTTTTACTATAAATCTAGCCTGGGGTTCAGAGACACATTAAAGGAAATATTTTCAGCAGCCAGATGAAGGCAAAGCAGGGAAGACATCTTTGAAATTACGATGGTTGCAAATTGAGAATATAAAATTGCACATGTAGTTGTTTCTCGCTTACCCGAGGGCGACGCACACTTGCCATTGAAGATATCGAGTGTGAGGTTTACTTTGTAGAACTATCACTTTGAATGTTTAGATCGTTTATTTCGGGAAATAATTTATGAATAAATTTGGCGACCATAAGCTTACGTCAAATACGTTCTAGCCACATGGCCAAGCTGTCTAGCCAGTGCTCTGCAAACGGGTCATAGCATGTTGGTATGAGTGTTTTAATTCCTCTGTGGACAGTAGATATGCCAAACAAAATAATGCTGAGGCAATAAAAAAGCAGAATATTTTTTTCTGGCTTACACAATCAAACTTTACGTCTGAATTTGGATGACCAGAACTTTAAAAAGCTGAATATAATAGTCTACATTGTCATGTAGAGGTGTCTGTAGCTGCTGGAACTTAAGTGACGTCATCGTTTCTGGCACACGCCTCTGCTGATCGGCGAAGGGGAATAATTCTGGACGCAAGGGCCAAACCTGGTAACTCTAGGTCTCCTTATTGCGTCATAATACACACGCGCACGGTAAAACAACGATGCTCTTTCTTCGCAAAATTGACTCTGTCGGCACCATAGGTAATTTTTAGAGAGAAAAAGTGTTGAAAAACGGAAAATCATTTTTCATGTGCGTGTCCTCTTTTAAGTTATGGTAAGGGGGTTTACTCTACGTATAGGTCTTTGACACCTATTGTTTTTTTCTTATGTTGGCCCTATTAACATTTTGTGTTATTCTACATAATTATACCACTGTGATTTCGGGAAGTTTCTTCCATGGAGGTTAAAGTACTTCTTTTGCCCGATCTTATAACGGGAAGAAAAAGGGGCCTCAACGCCCAAATTTTTTCACAAATTATAATGTCTTTCGAAAAAGGTCACCTCAAATTCTGATTTGGTCCCCAATTTTTCATTTGGCTAGTTTTGACCGCGTGCGAATACACAATCCTACACATATTTTTTTTATCTAGATGGCTCAAATTATACCTGAAACTTTAAAATTGGATGCTTAATTTAGATCACAGGTCATTTTACATATTTCTACACCCTAACACTGACTGACAGGGCCCCCAAAAAGGGGGATTTTTATATTAACGGATTAATTGGGTTGTACACAGTGAGTGATTTGCCCCTCTAATAGGTGTCACAAACCTTAATCTACATACGACGTGTGTCCGGTAACTGCATAACGCCGAGTAGGTTATAGAATTTTCTCTCGGTTGTTCACCTTTGGATAACATTGGACATATTACCTGCGTTAACTTTCTCTTATCGTGATTCTGAAACACCATGGTTGGACACCTTTGGATAACATTGGACACAATATTACTTGCGTTAACTTTCTCTTTTCGTGATTCTGAAACACCATGGTTGGACACCTTTGGATAAAATTGGACATATTACCCGCGGTAACTTTCTCTTTTCGTGATTCTGAAACACTATGGTTGGACACCTCAAATGTCTTTAACTGATCCCTGAGATTTTTTTGAAGGGACCCTTATTATTTTACGTCAGTGATCGATATTGTCAAAGCCCAGTAATATATAATAGTATTATTATCAACGTATATTGAGTGTTTTGGTGAGTTGTTTATGCAGCACAAAACTGGTCAGTTATTGTAAACCGGTAGGGTTAAGAGAACATGGATATCTGAGAAATATACCTTTCTCATACAGATTCATTCAAATGACATTTTAAGTTTTGTGTATTTCAGAACTTTCAACAGTTCGTAAATTATTGTTTCATAATCGAAGTCTCGATGCCGGACAAACGCCAAAGAGTTTTTAAAGGAAAACTATTGGTCTCTTTTAATTTTTTTTAACATATCATCATGGACCCAGGTCTCATAAACACCACCATGCTCTTATTCAAAAATGGCGTACGTCTAATTTTTAATCAACTCCATTCTGTGCTCACATATTGCACAGGATTCCTCACTTAGCCGTTCCAACGCAGGCAGTTGTGTCACAGAAAGATGAACCTGTAACAAATTTAGACTGCCTTTCACATTTGCAAGTACTGTACTTGTAAGCAGGATACTCTCCTGCCCCGGGTTAGTGATTTGAATATGCTTTCTAAATATGCTTAGTGCATGTGTAGTTATGTCAGTGACTCTCAAAACTTTACAAGAAGACATTAAAATGAAATTTTAAAACGTTCGATGGTGATTGGGACTGGGGCACAATCTATCGTTCATTACTAATTAGAGGAGGTGGTGGTAACGATGCTTTTAATGTTGTTCTCAATGTTGTTGATGTTGTGGTGGTGGTGGTGATGGTAGTATCAGCGTTGTTATATATTTATGATCAGTTATTGTTGTCTTTGCAGTAAGAGTTCCTGCTTTTGTCCTTCCTCTCTCTGATCATTAGTAAAATTGTTCTCACGCCTAAAATAATACGATAATGCAAGCAGATACCCCAGTATTTTCAGCTAGCCGAGCTCAGAGAAATGCTCACAACTGGTTTTTGCATTTGGTTTAAGCCTGCCTTCTATTCCTTGATAAACGCTGGAGCCCTGGTCTTTCCTCGCGTCCCGTCCTCGGCTTTTTGATGTTAGGAACTGCACCTCGTGTAATAGGCTTGTTTATGGAGTCTTAACCGAAAACGCTTCCCTCGGGAAGCAAAGCAATATTTCTATTTCGTTGGGTGTTTTTTTTTCCTTCTTTTTCTGCTTTTGCATTTGCTTCGTTGCTTCTTTCTTGGTCTTCTCTCGTGGTCTTCTCTTTCTTCTTTCTTTTCTTCTTTTCTTTATCGTCTCTTAACTTTATTTTTTATCTTTCTTTTTTTCTTCTCCCTTTTCTTCTTCTTTTCACTTTTACTCCTTCTGTCTTCTTCCTCTTCTCATCCTTCTCTTTCTCCTACTCCTCCCCGTCCATGTTTCTAACTTTGCATCGTCTTCTTGTCTTCGTTGCCTTTCATTTCCTTATGTATCTTCTCCCTAGTGTTCTTCGCTTCTGTTTTGTTTGTCTTCATTTTGACTTCCATCATCTTCATCTTCTCACTTCCTCCTCAGTTCTTAATTTTCAGTTTCTTTTTCTTACTTAGTTTCCTTCTTCTCCTTTTGGAGACTAGCCAGGACAAAGAAGGTGAGTCGCTTATAAACGTTATCACGTCAGACATTGGATACAAATGATGAAATTCCAATATTTGGTATGACGTATTTAGTTGTTGTTGACAACAACAACAACAACAACAACAACAACAACAACAACAACAACAAGAGCAACACAACAAACATGACGATGACGATGGCATCATCACCACCAACAACAGCAACAAAGAGAGGAAGAAATCAGAACATCTCAAAATTAAGTACAAACAAAGGGCAAAAGATTCTTATAGAAAAAGCAAAACTGTTATCGTGTCAGAAAAGAAGTGACAAGAGTTCTTTCAAATCTTTCTCTTCTCTCACGACTTCTTTATTCTTGTTCGTTTGTTCTTTCTGTCATTCGTTTCTTTCTCTTTCGCACGTTTCTAATATTATTTTCCATCATGTAATTTTTTCTAGATTTTTCGATTGTTGCTGTGTTCCTCTCTATCTAATTTGGTTCAAGAACCTTATCTTCTTTAGCCACGTCTTTCAACGTGTTTGATTAGGCTTAAGTTTGTTGCTGTGGCCTTGTCCGTCTGTGTTTTGCATTCATTTTTCCTTCTTCTCTACACCTTTGATGTTCCAGTCTATCTACATGTCTCGACTCCCATGAGGTGTTGCCGAAACGCGTGCCCATGTAATGTTTCAGATATCAGTACATGAGAGAATGCATGATCAGTACTGAAGGTTTGTGACACCTATTAGAAGGGCAAATCGCTCAATTAATCCGCTAATATATAAAATCATCCTTTGTTGGGGGTCCTGCCAGCCAGTGTTAGGATGTAGAAATATGTAAAATGACCTGTGATCTAAAAAAAGCATCCAATTTTAAAGTTCCATGTACAATTTGAGCCTTCTAGATAAAAAAATAAAATGTGTAAACATATGTATTCGCACGCGGTCAAAACCAGCCAAATGAAAAAGTGGGGACCAAATCAGATTTTGAGGTGATCTTTTTCAAAAGATATTTGTGAAAAATTTTGGGCGTTGAGCCCCCTTTTTCTTCCAGTTAAAAGATCGGGCAAGAGAAGTACTTTAACCTCCATGGAAGAAATTTCCCGAAATCACAGTGGTATATGTAGAATAATACAAAATGTTAATAAGACCAAATTAAGAAAAAACATTGGGTGTCAAAGACCTGAAGGCAGTTTCTCATCTCAGAAAATTATTTTTAGCGTCACATGTCCTCCCTTAACCCAGATGAGATGGTTGTACGTGTCTGTTCCCGAGATTATAATTAACATTAAGGCTAATACATGTAATTCAAGTCTGACCAGCGTCGCGCATAGAAGGTCTGACTGACATGGTGTTGAACTTTCATTTGCATTTTGAATTTCATTGTCTCTTGAGTGTTGTAGCACTGGTATATCTTAGTTCATTTATGTAATGGCCTCGATCTTGAACGACCGTGAAAGTGAAGCACATTTTTAGAAGCAGTGAAACCTTTTTTTTTTAATTTTTACTGTCTGATCTGCAGAAGAAAACCATAACACGTACCCTCTATTTTCGGAGGTAGAAAGCGAATTCATTTTTTTAAAAATGCAAACATAGAGCCGTGTGTTTATTAAATTTATTAGACCACAAGGGTCTAGAATCTCTGAAATTCATTCCACGTAATGCAAATAAAAGAAGACACTCTGTCTGCAGTGCGAATGAAGCACGACTTAGCTCAATACTTTCTTGATCTCAGTGCACTGAAATGGCTCCTGCCTTTTAAATGATTTCCTTTACCGTGTGCCTCAATTCCTGGCACAAAATCGACCAATGTTGTGATAGCGTAACCCTAAACATTTTAGCATGAATGTAAACAGGCGAGATGTACTCCCATTATCACATGCATGGCTTCGCTATGAGTAATTCTGTGCTTGTGATCGTTGGTTGCTTTAATGGAAGGAGAGAATGGAGGTGGCAATATTTTAGGGATGGGGCAGAGAAAGGGAGAAAGATGAGGTGTATAAGATAACATCCCATCCCTACCTTCCTCTTGTCAAAACCATGTCTATTTTTGACACTAAATAATTACAGTTCCAATGAAAGGGGGAAAGTTGTGAATGAGAGGACCTACTACTCTTCTGTTATAGGGCATACAGCATTATTGAGGTGCACTTTCTAATATTTGTGTCTCAAGAATAACGTAAGTGGAACAACGGCAAAGAGTTGTCACTTAAAAAGAGAAATGAAGTCTTAAAAAAGAAGAATGCATCCGTAAGTGTGTGCTAGATACATGTCCTAAATCTAGTGATGAAACAGCAGCAGTATTTTGAGGTAAAGTGTTTTTAAGTTTGCCTTTTTTAAAAAATGAGCATGTCAGATTAGAAAAGAAAAAAAAAAAGATCGCATTATACGTAACACTGTGGTGAGCAACTGTCCATGCAAAATGTACTGAATTAGGAAAGAGCAGTGCATATTACAGCACGGCACTATAATCTATAGATTACTTTTGGAATGTCTCTGTCTCTTGACCGGTAAGGCCCAAACCTTGTATGTCGTAAGGAGAGAAATATGGACAGAGCACCAAAGACATTTAGTACATACTCCATGGAAAAGTTTTTACATAGAGTCTTTTTTTTTCCCTACAAAGACATGAGAAATGTAAAAGAAAATCAAGTTCAACAGCTTCTGTCACCCTCCTCTTGGACACGCCTTTACAACGGAATGTTATTTCAAGTCTTATCTCCGCTACTCAGCAGCGTAGCCTGACATAGTTTCTAGGGTGGTCTTCAAGACTGCAAGGCTTTGTGAAACCCATACTTCCATCTGATGCCAAACGCTGCAAATTTGATATCTGTGAAGCTTGAAAAGACTTTGTTAGCTGATGTTATTGTGTGGCTTTACAATCATTTGGTTTCTGTTGTTGTTTTTTTTTCCCATTCATTAGTTTCACCTGAGTTCTTTAACTGATGATAATCATGTTTGATTTCTTTAGAATTCCATTTTCTTCTATTATCCGCAGTTTATTTTTACCTTTGTGTGTGTGTGTGTGTGTGTGTGTGTGTGTGTGTGTGTGAGTGTGTGTGTGTGTGGTGTGTGTGTGTGCGTGCGTGCTTCTCTGAAGTTCATTTTCGTGTCGAATGGCAAAGGAAAGACGTACAAATGAAAGAGAAACATGCTGAATGAAAAGACCTGTTGGGTGCAAACAGAATCAGTTACCCGTATGAAGTACATGAAGCTGAACAATTACGTTTTAATACAATAATAGAATATTTATAGCAGCCTGAATGCCTACTCTCAGAAGACACAATACACGAGTCGTGTCACCTTAATGCACAATCTTCTCCACTCCCTTCTTCCCNTAATATCTCTTCCCTCTTCTTCTTCATCTCCCCTCTCCCTCTCCCTCTCCCTTCCCCTCGAAGTAAACCAGCCTTTATCATAAATACTCGCACTATCCATACAAAACAACTTTCCCCCATTTCGTGAGCACTTCTCGAATAAATGAAACAACTTCCATTCTCTGATGTTCTTTTGGGTTGTTTTGAAGTTTTCGAATATGGCATTTCGCTTTAGGGAACTATACATACATGTAAAGCCAAATAATTAACCAACTAAATTAAATTTTAAAAGCATTTGGACAACCATTTTGTAATGTGAAAGCGAATGCAACAGGCTAAATATTGCGTGGTAATAAAATAATATTTCATCGAAAGGTGGACCATAGACTGCACATTATGACAAAAGCATATTGATACAGTTTTATTCCCTATCAATATTTCTTGTTTTTGTCAACTGTCTTACATGCAATCATTATGGGATTCTTCCAGTTGTCTCTGGTGAACGTAGGAAGCTTCCATAGGGAGCTTTGGTCTCATCCTTTTTTTTTTGCCAATACTCTTGAAACAAACCGAAAATTAATAATAATAATAATAATAATACATAGCATTTATATAGCGCTCATCCCTGTAAATACAGGCTCTGCGCGCTTTACATAGAGAAGTAAATAAGATTATATAATATTCAGCTCACGCATCCAAGCATACTACATTCTGTACACATATACTGCAATATAGATGTAAAAAAAAAAAAATGGTTTCGCAGACTATCATGGTCAATCAAAAAGCCAAAGAGGTATCATGAACCTTGCGGAATAACAGAAATCTCCCGATTACTTCACAAAATTGTCAAAAATTCAGAACTTCAGGGGGTTTTCTCCCTTTCTTCATTTTAAGAGACGACAAGGGGTGTGGTAGCTAAATACACCGTGGAACTATTCTAACTATGCATGTTAAGAATTCTTGAGACGGGTTTTGGTGAAAGGAAATACGTCTTGTAGGGAGTTGCTGGCTGGTTTGTGTTTTTCTTTTGTCTCGGGACGGGATTTTTGTTTGCGCAGTCCAAATGAAAAGGTTTTTTTTCGTTCATACTTTACTGCTACTAGTATGACCCAAAAAAAACCCGGACTTTCACAGTATTCTTTCTTTGCTTGGTGTCGCGGTTTAGTTGTTTACTATCATACCAAAATACAGTCCAATCCTTCAGATAGAAACTCCTCGGGATGATGAAGGAGTTACCAATCATCCAGTGACTATCAAATAAAAAGAAAATACTGTATAGGAGGCCAGTTAGAGGTTTGTGACACCTATTAGAGGAGCAAATCAATCACTGTGTACAACCCAACTAATCCGCTAATATTATATAAAATCCCCCTTTTGGGGGGCCCTGCCAGCCAGTGTTAGGGTGCAGAAATGTGTAAAATGACCTGTGATCTAAATAAAGCATCCAATTTTAAAGTTTCAGGTACAATTTGAGCCTTCTAGATAAAAAAAAAATAAAATGTGTAGACCTATGTATTCGCACGTGGTCAAACCCAGCCAAATGAAAAATTGGGGACCAAATCAGAATTTGAGGTGATCTCTTTCATAAGACATTTGTGAACAATTTTGGGCATTGAACCCCCTTTTTCTTCCCGTTAAAAGATCGGGCAAATAAAGTACTTTAACCTCCATGGAAGAAATTTCCCGAAATCACTGTGGTATAATTATGTAGTATAACACAAAATGTTAATAGGGCCAAAAGAAGAAAAAAACAAGAGGTGTCAAAGACCTAGAGGACTGTGATCATGCGAAATATAACTGTATATCATGAGAGGATAACGCAAGTAATTACGTAGCTGGAGTTAATTTGCATGTGACCTGATTTGTGGAACAGACTTTATACATGTCAGCAAGTTTATCTTGGAACCCTGTTTTGCACATCGCCGCCCGATATTAATACTGTCTTAAGTCCAAACATGACTAAGGACTTTTAATATGAAATCTATCTAAAAAAAACAGAAACACTACAGAAATAGATTGGATAAATCAAATTTGCTCACAATGGGGTTCTGCAGCTTTCAGTTTTATGCACCGAAAATGTATCCCCTTGACACACTCATCTACAAAGAAAATTGTGTCCTTTTTGTGTGTAGAAATCGCTTTCTATGGATTGTTAAATATGCTGTTCTCAGCTGTTGGACCAAGATATATCAAAAATTTAAAAACAGTTCCTGGAGATCTTCAGTTCCAAAAGTTTTCTTGTGTATTTCCACGAACCAGTGCGTCCCACAGATGGAGAGTTTTGTGAATAGGAGTGAATGAGGGAGGTCAGATTCTCTTCTTATAAATAAATAGACATAACCATGGTAAGCATCCATTCGTCTCTGTTTAAGAGATGACCCATTCAAGAAACAAATCGCAGCCCATAAATAATACTGTCGTAAGTCCTTCAATGACCTTAAGGACTTACGACAATACTAATCCTAGGGGGCGAAATAATAATTCTTCACCTTTCTCCCCTCCTCCCCCTCCCACCATTCACCTAACCCCTCCTCACTCATCAACTTCTGATTTGTATGGGCACCTCCGTTAAAGACTACTCACATTCACTTCACATCCGGCACCACCATCTTTAGACTCAAAATAATTCGTTCTTCATTAAGGTTGCTGTTTTGTTTCTTTGTCTTTTCCGACTTAATTTTTTTTCCTTAAAAGGTCAGCGTCGGCGCGTTATTTGAGCGCAGAGTGTACCGAGCCTGCCCATTCTACTATCTCCCCTCCATTATCTCCGAGCTGTCCTAAACCCAGGCCGTGACTTCAGCGCCTCTTCTCACGCCTTTCTTCCCGTGGCTCCTTTCGGGGGCTCGCACTGTGGAGTTTGCTCGCTAATCCAATATAATCCCACAGAACAAACTCAAGTTAGAGCCAAAGTGTCAAGCGATGAAAGGAAACGGGTTGTGGAGGCCTTAAGAGTTGACATAATATAGCCACCTCCGCGTAACTGCACCCTAACGGTAGCTTGGATGGAATGCATTTAAGCGGAGGTTGCGATTAACCGGTGCTGTAGTGTCCTGTACTCTTATTTGTAAAATGAACATCCTGTTATCTGTCAGTTGTATCTATAATAATAATAAGGTTTGTAAGTCTCTCTCCCAGGCAATCCTCGCTCACGCCACTTCACAATTACACTATTTAGTGCCCCAGCAGACCTCGTCACTCAATAATGTTCTCAACTCCTTGGAGAGCATACTGTACCGCTACCAGTTTATAGGCACTGATCAAAAACACTCAGACAATATTTTTCTCTGACTGTAGCAAGGTACTAATTTTACAGACAAGCGTACAGTAAAATAATGGGAATGAAATGCTTCCTGTAGGCATTTACAACATGACCATTGCCGGAATATATTGAACTCACGACTTTTCTGTTTTGAATCCAACGCGTTAACCATTCAGCCACGCTGCTCCACAATTCTTTAATATAGAGTGTTAAAGGGGAGTGTTCGATTAAACAGTCTGCAAGTAAACGAAGTCCACTGTAGGCAGCGCTATCTTACGCGCCAGACAACTTTGATGTGAAGGTAGGCTTTGCATTTAATAACAGTGAACGCAATCGAAGATTTTTCGTATTAATTCTAACACCTACGACAATAATCAGGGCTCTGTACAGTATAGCCGATATCAGATCCAGTTAGAAAGATGTAACAACATGGCAGACAAAAACTGATACAATGGTTCTTCGGATGTAATGAAATTTGGCTGTTAAGGCAATTGAAATAGTTCACTGATTATTAGGGGACGCTATAAAGTATGGACGCGTTTGGAAGTCGATACTTGTCTTGTACACCGTACCCTGTTCTTGTAGAAAAAAAGAACTTCATGGATGCTTTTCGGGCTGGTTGACCAGGAGAGGGATGGGGAGAACGACCGTCCCAACATCAGTGTTACATCACCCACTAACCCAAACGCCCCATCCTAATCCTATTTTTTTTTTCAACGTTCAGCTGTCAGAGAGTAGTTTGCTGGCCTGGGTTTTCATAAATGTAACAGTTGTTCAAATTTGGAAGACCGCGGACCAAATGTTTAAGTGTGTGAATTGTGATTAATGCCACTCATCTTTCTGGTTCTCTGTCTTTCAAAATAGACCAACTGTTTTATTATACAAGAAATAATACAGGTGAGCGAACTCACTCTGTGATACCATTTTTTCTTCAGGTTTGGCGGGTCTTTGTGAACAACGTCTTCTTCTTCCCCTCCTTCCTCTTCTTCTTCTTCATCATCATCATTATTGTCATCACTTAAAACTGAGAAAATTAAAAGCTCAACCTTAATTCAAGGAATCTTTTAAAAATCTAGTTAAGAAATAAGACCGAAAATTACTTTATCATCATCATGATCATCATCATCTTCTTTTTCTTCTTCTCTACCTTCTCCTCCTCCTTCGTTTTCCTCTCCTTCTTCTTCATCTACTACTTCTCCTCCTCGTCGTCCTGCTCCTCCACCTTCTTCTTCTTCTTCTTCTTCTTCCTTTTTTTTTCTTCTAAACATCTTTACTTACTTTTATAGTTTGTTTTTTGCTATTGATTATAGCCATGTTGTATTTCTGTACATTTTTGTTGTTGTTCTTCTTCTTCTTGTTCTTGTTTGACAACGGTCAAAATCTAAACAGGCCAGAATGCTTATTTTGCTCCATGACCAAATAAAGTTCAATCAATCAGTCAATCAGTCTTCTTCTCTGTGGTCCAAATTTTGTTTTCTTTATGTGATCGGGCAACTTTTCCTTCTGAGGCCTTGAGAGGCCCAATGGTCTCTCAGCTACCGGTTCTACTGTCCAAAACTGGCGCGAAAAAATCTGACAAGTTCCCAGACGAGCTGGCCGTGCTCTATCAAGGTCCCATCTCCACATTCGGGGGAGACAACCTGGCAGGAACAAACACTGGCCAGGACCATTGGATTAGAGAGTCAGGCCAAATTCGAGGGCTCGATCGGAACTGTGTGCCTGGGGGATTACCGTCGATTTCACGCCGATTTCTTGGACAAATAAAGCGATTAGAGCCTGTCACTCTTCGGTCTTAAATCGCCTACTTAGACCAATGACAGCTGCACGAGCGAAAGGCGAGGTCACTATAGACAGTGTTATTGTGCTTACCACGTATGGACTTGGTTGGGAGGGGGTAGACGTAGAAGGACAGGGGAAGGACTGGAGGGTTAGTGACCTTGACAAGATTGGAGTTCTACACCCGAGACAAATTTTTTAATGTTTGAATGTTGTTTTGCTTGCTGGATAAAAATTTTTGAATTCGTCATTTAGTGCGGTTTAATCACAGCCACACTAAATGTTGAATTAGAATGTCCACGATTTTGTGGGAAGGAATGTGTGGTGAGGACACAAAGTGATGATGTCATTCTGTCGTGCTTTTTTTTTTTTATGAGGAGTAACTGAGGAACTAAGAAGGCTCTCGCTGGAAGTCCGCAAGACTACGTCACTCAAGCCTAAGTCATGAACTACTATGTTATTGTGCTTACCATTTATGAGCTTGATTTAGAAAGAGAAAGAGTGTGTGTG
>JAWQUT010000043.1:2918419-2920919 GCA_033807755.1 Ellobium chinense
CGCACACACACACACACACACACACACACACACACACACACACACACACACACGCGCGCGCGCGAGGGCACTGAAAACGTGAGCAAAGCCTTCATGAGTGTGAGCGGCAGAGCAGGATAATCTAATCATGTTTGACAATCGGTGAAATTTGAAATGCTCCTGCCCATGTACATTATGTCTCTTGTGCACGTGTTTCTGGTCTATCTCACCATCAATGACATCTGATTTCGAACGTGAGCAGATTTGGCTGAGGGATGAGGGAGGAGAAGGAGGAGGCAGGAGGCGGGTGGCATCGGGTACGAGAGACACATGTCAGCTGGTCCGGCCAAGTCAGAGATGTGGATGATGGCTAGAAGTAGAAATTTTTTTAGTGTTGTGGTAAAGTTTATCAAGTTTATCCCATTTCCAGTTATATTTTTATTGTAAGTGCATGTTCCTGAAAATTTGCCAAAGCTTGTCCTGTAGTTCATAAAACGATGCCAAACCTGGAGTTCCAGAAAAGAGCATGTCAGTATTTACAGTCAAAAGCCCTGTGTCTGTGCATGATCGGTGCCTACGCACTTGGGCAATTTCACCGTTAAAAATTCATTTGGTTTTTTTGAATGTTCTAGAAAGAAAACACACCCCTATCTTCAAGCAAAGTATTTATTTTCACTCCGTCTTCGAAATGCAGATTTTTAAGAGACCCACGAAAGTTTAAACAGACCAACAGACACGGATCGTGGCATGCCAACTTTGTAGTATTGCTGGATCATCCAGAAATGAAACGGGTGGTGGCATCCAACTCGTCTAGTCGCTTCTGTCCATTGGTTGGTTGATACCTGTTGTAAATTGTGAGGGTTTTTTTTGGTCAAGTTGCTCTGTTCATTTGTTAGTTTTTTCCACAGATGATGCTGATATTTTAAACTTTGGAACTGGTATGCTGGCAGCTGTAGAGGATATCAGCGGCAGAAAAGATGTACATTCCGACAGTTTGACTTCCAGTGCTACAGCAGGATATTTCAGATGATGTGCTCGATCTGTCACCACAGAATAGTGTTAAGTCCCAGGTATTTATACCAGTCCCTATTTACCATTAATTACTGTCTAATAAATCGCTTATTTTTTTCAGATTTTTCGTGGCCAGTCAGGTGATTGCTATGTCACTGCTTTACGCCCTTTTTGGACATTAGAAGATCGTTACAAATATCGAACCAAATGCCTTTGCCCATCATACTGTCACGGGCACAGGAAGGAGAATCTAAATCGACAACGTCACTCTGCTTCTCATAAAGTCAACGTGCGGAAAGACTAAAAATGACGTCTGCGACTAAAAATGACGTCTGCGACTAAAAATGACGTCTGCGACTAAAAATGGCTAGAGTATATTTTGTAGATGGATTTTCCACACAACCAATCTTTTTCGAAAAGCTAAAACAAAAAACAAAACAAAAAAACAACTTTCCACGAGGTTAAAAGTAAATCTTTTTATTTACTATGCAGCTCTGTTCCCATTCACAACTCTTCTTTCCGAATAACTTCAGGCATCATTCAGCCATTCATGCTTTCGAGTCTCGTTCTCAAGCTATGGCAAATACAGTATCTTTTGTCCTCGCTGGCTGATTCGGAGAGGTGAATTTGCTTACTTCCTGTTTCCATCTAGAAAGACGCTGCTGTAGCGCACGACAGTTTATAATTATAGACATAGGTAAAACGAACCCAAGAAGCCGGCACGGCCTCCACAGAAAACATTGTTTACGAAATGTTCAAGCATTCTTCCGTTAAACAAACCGGACACCGCTGGATGTTTTTGTAACTGTCATTCATTTTTGTTATGGGTTGAAAGAGTATAGGCTAATTATGGAACATAGAAAAAAAAAAGCCTAGGTTTGCTGCTCATTGGGAAACCTGCTTCGTAGATGAACATGTCTGCAGTTTTTGCTCACTAGTTTTTTTCTAATGTTCATTAGTCTATTGATAAAGTTTCCTACATTTGTTGAGGGTGACTGTCCCTGAGATCATAGACGATGGTTCTACTTTCTGTGTTAACAACATAGCAATACATTTAATTTTATCTTTGGTTGATCAAGATTTGTTTCTTTATCGAGTGAGGTAGAGGAAGTTAGGAAAAAGGACTGACATATAACGTTTTGGGTGACTGTGATTTGTTGGTCTTATTGTTCAAGATATTTCCATTTATAGCTGGTTTATCAATGCGTTTACTTGCTTGTTTTCTCTTGTTATTTTGCTGGATTTTTTTTTATATTTTCATTATTTTGCTCCATTTTTTTTTCAGTTTTCAGAATTTCCTAGAAGATTTACTGCAGACCAACCCCACAAGATTGTTCTCAACTGTAAAACTCAAGATCTACATGGAGAGACCACGAAGAAAAGCAAATGTATCAATAAATTCACACGCTCTCAAAACCCTGATTAAAACCAATAAAAATCCCTAATACCTTGCTAATGTCAGCACACATCGGCCACGTCTGCCGCCGCCGCGTACGCCTGTAACGTCTCA
>JAWQUT010000043.1:2925919-2984421 GCA_033807755.1 Ellobium chinense
TTTGGCTTAGATCTGGGTAGTGAAATCACACTCCAATTATTGTGCTTCTACAGCAGTTGTCTCTCAGTAATGCTATGCTATGCTATGCTACGATACTATGCTATGCTATGCTATGCTATGCTATGCTATGCTATGCTATGCCATGCCATGCCGTGCCGTGCCGTGCCGTGCCGTGCCGTGCCGTGCAGTGCAGTGCCGTGCCGTACTAAATTAAGCCAAACTACACTACACTACACTACACTACACTACACTACACTACACTACACTACACTACACTGTGCTGTGCTGTGCTGTGCTGTGCTGTGCTGTGCTGTGCTGTGCTGTGCTGTGCTCTCCTATACTATACTATACTATACTATACTATACTATACTATACTACAAGAAGAAAGCAAGGCTTGAATTTAGGCTGGCATGGCTGCAGTGATGGTACAATTCACCGTGTGCCGGACCTAGACAAAGGCTTGTCCTAGTAACCAGCCAACATTCATTATCAAATCTTTCAAACTTTCTGGTCTGTCTAGATCTGTTTGATGCTATCTATACTTACAGTGTATGACGATCATGAAGAAAAACGTATGCCTCGCAAAGTAAGAATTACTATCTCTGAGGTAAGAAAGAAAGTCTATCATTACGACAAACCGCTGTCCTTTTTCTCGTAATGATAGGTAATACTATGAGTTGACTCCCAAGGTACACGTTGTGCTCTGTTGCATACTCAACAACAGTGTTTTTTTAAGTACTGATGATCATTGATCGTCGTGTCCTCTGGTGCTGTGATCTTATTCTTATTCTTACCAATTTTGCTAAACTTGCTTTTTAGCTAACAAAATGACAGAGTGCGTTCCCTTACCGTTGTTTTACGGGAAGTAAATAACCTATCAGCTGAACTTATTGTTTGTAATGTAACTGAATTTTATAAAGCACATCAAAGTTCACGGGAATAAGAGGTAATGTTTATATAATGATTAGAAATCGCGAAATGAAGCACAGCCAAAGTCTTTGAGGTAGCCGTTATCAAAAATTTATTGCTGACAAACATTCTCATCCGACTAAAATAGTAATTCAGTTACTTTCTTGTCTGTCATCTCTGTGACTGGCACAAATACTTCATTTCTTAATTTTAAAGAAGGATCTACTGGTGCATTCAAAGCAGGGCCTAGTAGTGCAAAATTATTGCTTTGCTTTTGTATTTGAATAGGCATATAATTAAGATGAATCTTCAATCATTCCAGATATTTTTTTCACTTGCACAGTAACAACATACGCACTCTTTAACCGTTTGGCGGCTGCTGTCTCACGGAAGCGAAAGCTCGCGAAGGAAAGTTAGATTTTGATTACGAAGGCAACACGTTTATGAAATACTGAAAATACTACCCTAAGATTCACATATGCTTTAGTTAACCTGTTAGTAGCTACTGCCTCATGGAAGCGAAATTTGGCAAAGGAACTCTATAATTTTAATCATATTTTCATGAAAATCTGGAAAAAATAACTACCTTAGGACTCACATAGGCTCTTTATAATTTTCTGGCAGCGGTTATTTCATGGAAGCGAAAGCTGGCAAAGGAAAGCTAGAAGTTTATGAGGAAGGCCACAGTTTTATGAAAGACTGAAAGACCTAACCACTGACTTCTTGATGGCGGACGCGCCATTGGACTCATCATCCACAAACATCCCGAGCTTAGAGTCATCATCAGACGTCATCTCTTCATCTGGTTCTAGTTCACTGGTCCTAGTGGTACCTTTAGACGTCGTAGAAACCTTCGGCAACGTCGCAGACTGTGTGCTCTTGCCTACTCTAGGCATGATTGGAGTTGTGAACAATTGCCTCTGCATCAGCGTCTTGGTCAAGGTCGGACTGAACAAGACAAGCAATGTATCTCTATTTTGTTTATCTATAGGTAGTCTTTTCTCTTCACTGGTAAATTCTCTGTATGGTCTAAGCTGTGTTTGGCCGTCCATGAGCGCCTTGCCTCTAGCGCCACCACTGCATTACGATTTTGTTAGACTACTCAGTCTCTGTGGCGGTATGGGTCATTTCTATAATAGTTATATTATTCTGAACATCTCCATGGAGCGAGTTTCTAGTATTTTCTTTCCGTTCAGAGTTGGCATTTGGTTCACACCAAAACGTGTTAAAGTGTATGCCATCTTAACAGCTATTGTGTCCGTCTGCATCATGACGCCATATATTCCCTACCAGTTTTATACTATACGCGTGACTCGGAAAACATCCGTGAGCAATCCCAAGAGCGTAGGTCTATCTCCTCCTTCCGAATCGGACAAATATCCGATGACAACGAACATACCGGGGTCTGTCAAAAGTCGGAACTTGAAAAACGAGCCACAACCAAGTACGAGTGATGTTCCACGATGGGATGCGAAAGAAGGTGCTGCTACTAACTCCGTGATAACTCACAAAATTTCTGTTCAAGTGGCATGGTCAACCACAGTGATCAGCATCATAAAAGCTGATCCAGATGGTGACACTGACAAGGTATCAGATGGACAAGACGTCATCATCATCTACAAAGATAGACCTTACGCCGGGTATATGAACTCTGTACAATTTTCCATTTTCTCCTATGTGTTCTTACCCCTCGTGTGGCAAGTGTTCCCGGTATTTGCCTGTTTGATATCAACCATCACCATTATCTTTGGTCTACAACGTCAGCTGGCTCGACGGAAAGAGCTGACCAGATCGCAAGCCGCAGATAGACCCAGCACACGTGTCACCGTTCTAGCTCTGGCTATTTCTATTGTGTTCATTATCACCAGCAGCACCTACACAGCTCACGCTGTCACATGCCTCTTTGTCATTGGCTACAACGACTGTTTCAGCCTGACGTCCGGTTTCATCGACTTCATGACGATTTTGAAGAGATTTACCGTCACCCTACAATCAGTTGTGACGTTCTACCTCTACATTTTATTCAGCCGAAAATATCTAGATGCCTTTCTGCATTTGTTGCATTTTAAACGAGAGAAAGTTGCTGCAAAATCACTATACACCAGTACTGATGGCAACTACCAATAATCATCAACAAAATGAAAATTCTAGCAGATTTCCTGTCTGAATTAACGCCTTCACACGTAAAACATTGCCACCATTATGTGTGAAGTGCATGTTGATTTCAACCTCAATTACGTTTATTGTGAAATAATACCTGGTGATTTCTTCATAATGTGATCCATTGTATGTTGT
Organism: Ellobium chinense; assembly: GCA_033807755.1. Taxonomy (NCBI): domain Eukaryota; kingdom Metazoa; phylum Mollusca; class Gastropoda; order Ellobiida; family Ellobiidae; genus Ellobium; species Ellobium chinense. The sequence continues at coordinate 2,929,125 of JAWQUT010000043.1, forward strand.
AGCCTGAGTGAAAAACATGTCATCATTTCCGGTCACTCTGTAGTAATCTTGTTGAAGTTTCACTGATTTTGGTAGCAGGCAGCACACATTATATATACATCTCTCTATATATTTACGTCGTAATTTTATGTGGTTGATTTGACTGTACTATATTCATTAGCGCAGCAACACAGATACTTTCATCTCTTTACGTTTTGTACTTTCATCTCTTTACGTTTTGTACTTTCATCTCTTTGTTTTGTACTTTCATCTCTTTACGTTTTGTACTTTCATCTCTTTACATTTTGGACGTTTAACAAAAGAATGTGTACTACTACTTTGTGCAATCTCATTCCAAACTGATTTAATTCCTGAAGACTTGATGACTTAAGAACCTTTATTTGGCGCGTGTCACAAGGACATATGGACATCCAAAAGTACTTACAAAATAATTTTTGACCATAAGTGTTGGAAATCAGTCTGAGATAAGATATTTGTTACCTGACAAACACATGTTTCAAATTGCAGAGATAAATTATATTTGTTGTGTTTAATAGACAAAGGCCTGAAAAAAGGTAAGTTGTCTCATAAGACTTTATATTTTGGGTCAGTTTATATTTTCTTTGTGCTCTTTTAATTTTTTAAATATGCTTTTTGTGGCTAAAACATCAAACATTTAAACGAAACGGACCTTTGATCAGTTCCATATTTTATTCATAGCATAGGTCCCTAATTCATTCACCCATCCAAGCAATTCATTATGCACATGCGTTTATGTAAATTAAACTCTGGATTTTATATTTTGAATGAACGACAACATAAAGTAATAACAATAGCAATGGAGGACGTGACTATATACTAAAAGCAATATTAATCCCAAGAGGGCAAAACACTTCCTACATTGTACAAAGAATCGCCAATAAAATTGTCATTATCCTCATTATTGATGGTAATTAGTCTACAGACTCGCCGTAATAAATTTGCATTTTTCTGATTTCAGAAAGTTTAAGAATTTAGGCATTGGTTTTTTTCTGGCAATAAACTGTAAATATAATGAAATTCATCCGATCTACATAGCTGACAAGTGCTTGTGTGATAGTTAATATACAACATCATACAATAATTTACAACATCGTACAATAATTTGTCTCTCAGTTTGGAACAGCTACGCTAACATGAAAAATCATTCCAGTGGTTACAGAATCGGTTTTTCTGTGTATCGAAATATCTTAATGGCGTATTCGATCTCAACACTCTTACACCCAGTGCACTTTGTTTGTTAATACATGGAAAAATGAAGGTATGGCATTCCATCTTTAATCCTGGATCGAGTTCATAATTCGATACCGCTTCTGTTGCCGTTGCTGGCATTCATCTGTAAATGACTGATATGTGAGTCAAGGCCAATGTTATGACTGCTCCAAGAGATGCCAGACCCCCTTGGCATCGCGCTTGAAACATTTCGGCTTCAGTACTATTACCGGCGTGAGTGCTGCTGCACGGCCATGTGTGCGATACGGGGTGAGCAAGGGCGTAGGTGACCCTGTGAGTAGAGGAAGAAAATGAGTTAGCGCTTAGATTTAGGTTCTGCCATTGCAAAAGGGACCGCTTTGTGGGTGAATCAAAGGAATATGATGATGATGATGATGATGATGATGACGATGATGATGATGATGATGAATTTTATTTCATTATAAAAGTCCATTATTAAAGTATAATTCTTAATCCTTTGCTGGTTTGGACAGAACTTTTTAATTTTGTTTTCAATGTGTTCAATGATGATAATGATGATGATGATGATGGATAAGGATGATTATGATACAGCTTACGAAAGTGTCATCTTAACAATGCCCGCTGACATGACTTCATGCTATTATTAACCCCTGATAGCCAGATCACTTAATAACTTCTCAACTCCCTTAGGAGCTTATTTAGTTCCGCTGCCATATCATAAAGGATGATCATGATCTATCTTACAGTATCATTCACTTCTTATAGACAGGTACACAATTAACGGACGAGTGGATTCCGGACAATGTGAATGAAATTCTTATGGCACTTACAACATGACTTCGGCGAGGATTGAACCCACGATCTTCATAACCTGAGCTCAACGCCCAACCATTCGACCATGGTGTTCTACGGTACAACATGAGGGAGCACAGTGAATGTGAAAAGGCTGGAGAAGACGAGTCGCAGCAGTGCCCTAATGAGACAGATTGCTGCGATGCAGTGGGAGGCATCCGAGAGAACAGAGACTTTTGGTAAGGGCAAGGGTGCTGGGGGTGGGTGTGGGAGTGGGAGAGAGAGAGATAAAGAGAAAGGGAGAGAGAGAGAGAGAATTGGTTCCCCGCACCTCCTACGCTTCTGAATTTCACTCTTAATGGAGGAGGGCGGGGTGATGTTTCCAAATATTTTCCAGGAGAGAGAATAAAATAATGTTTGGCGAAATTCTGTATGCAGTTTACACAGGGTCTTGCCCAGATAGATAAAGAAGGCTTAGAGAGGCTGGTCACGAAAAAGAAATAAATGCAAGAAGAGTCGCTCGGTATTAGCTAGAAACAGAAGGCAAGAGAGAAAAAGGAGTTAAGAGGAATTTTGATATCACGCCCAACCTCCGGATTGAGTCAAGACCTAAATGTTGTGTTACTAGATGAATGCTTTACTCAGAATGTTCTAAGTGGTAGTTTTAACCAAAAAAAATGGTGATGGCCTAATGTGGATAGGCTATGGAAGAGATTGCGTTCTACCATCATTATGTTAGCGAGGGTCAGTGGTAAGGACATCTTTATAAAAACAGCAGCTGGCGGACTAGAGGTATTTGTCCGGTATAGACAGGCTCAGATTTCGCAAGTTATCCGGAAGCGAGAAGAAATTATCACTAACACACTTAACATTGGCCGCATGCGGGCCCTTGGAACCCTTGGTGATTTAGAGACACTCTTTTTACGCACTGAATTAAGGGATTGCGAGATTGTAATTACGCCACGCGCGAAACTACAATGCAGGATTTCCCGACAAAGCATGCTTGCCAGTTGGCAGTCGAGTAGTGAATAACACTGCCAACCAATTCGATCTTTTGAGGCCAAATTTCTCAATGGGTCTGATCACAGTAGTGTCGCTGTAAAGAGGGCACTATTAATGCGTGTAGATGCGGCATGAGTTTGACCGCTCCCTCACCCTCTCTCTTTTTCGGCAGTGCTAGGACACCTCGGCTAGTGATAACATTTTGTAGAAGAGAAAGAAGGCCAAGGAAATGGATAAGAACAGATGAATGTATAAAAAAAAAACAAGGGAGAGAGAGAGAGAAAGAGAGATGCATGCAGACATTCCTACACCAAAAAAAAAAACCAAGGTACCAAAACTGGGAAAGGGCAGCTTTTATCTCGCAACCACTCTTGCTTTTTGGAATGCGTTGCCAAAAGAATCTGGCATACTGTTTACACAACAGCCTATCTGCTCTAATGCCACTTAGCACGACGCACTTCCTAGCCCTCCAAAAGTCAACAAGCATAATCTTGACCTGGACAGTTCTATCTGGCCAGCAGTCACTCATACTCTCTGATGTTGGTCTGTCTGTGTAAATAGAGAGATGACAGTTGGACAGAATATCTGACAAAAGGAAGTAGATGGTATACTTTTTTATGGTGTTTTCTAAAACTCCAAACAAGGGTACATTGTTCTAATATTTGTCCTTTCTAAAAGAAACAAGATAACTATCATTCAAAGTAATGACTTTCTTTCCCCCCTGTCCTTGGACTCTAGTTTTTATATGCGTCAGATTAACCTTTTTTTATATACACTTCAAAAAGCCATCTTTCCGTGTATGTCACAGGGGAGCCCCGATATTATGTAGATCTTGTCAATATGAAAAGTATATTTTGTTATTAAGTTTACATTTTATATGCACGAATTATTTAATTCTAAATGGATGATTTGGCAAGCTGACGACATTTGGTTGTGATCCTACTTCTCGAAAAATTTTTTATTGGTAAAGTCAATAAATAATTTGCAGTCGTTTACTCGTTTCTACGATTATAGAATTCCAGCCATACTAAATGAAGAGAGCATAGAACTAACATGCTGCTAAGTACTAGCTAATAAGATTCCAGTCTTATCGCCCACTCTGCTCCAATCACATTGGCTAGTAGAGTACGTTAATGTGAAAGAACAATAGAACTTCTCGAGCTTTCCTTTATCGCCTTGTGAAAAATGCTCGGAACGCATCTTGGAGGTAGGCCTACTTTATGACGAAAGACTGTAAGCGAAAACTTTTCTGTCATGTCACATGTAGACATGCCCTCGTTTCTTTTCTGTCTACATGTATCCCAGTTTTGTTTTATTTTCTTTTGGTTGTTTGTTTTTTTTGAGTACCCAAAAATCTTTCCAAAAAAAGAAAAAAGTTATACTCGTTTGGTGTCTCAGGATTGAACAACCTGGTTCTCAATGAAAGAGGTGTAATGTGGCATATTTCATGGGATTCTGTCTCCTCTTTCTATCTGTCAAACCTCAAACTTTGTTCCAGATTCTCACAAAACAAAGTTTAACTGAATTATAGAACCCTGCAATTTTCACGCCCACAAAAGATAGATATATTAAGCGGTATAAAAGCATGGGGAGTTCTTTTATCCGCACAAATAAAAGCTATTTCCCTAACTAAACAAGTGTAGTGTAACTGCTTCTGAGATAAAAGAAACAACTTAGAGATAATCACGCTTCTCAAGTTTGAAATTGTACTTATTTCAAAATGTCAAACCATGAAGAAATCCAAATTTCAGGCACAGTTTCCCTTTTAATGATTAAGTAAAGAAATGCGTTTATTTCATTATACTCAGTGACCTCGTTTTTTTTAGTGGGCTAACTTATCATTGCAAACTTCTGTCTTCAGTTATTAATTCCCTACTGAGTTCTTCATTCGCACATCAGATCAATTAGTCTTTGTGCACAACGTGTGGCGGAGAAAGGCTTCTGCTGTTCCAAAGAAGACACTTTTATGTCACCGAATTTGTTGTTGTAGTCTAATGGCATAATAAAATTTGCCTGGAAACTTTGAGTCTGCAAAATGCCTGCAGCTGTCCACGGGTTTGACATTAGAATCAGACTGCTTTCAACAGTTCAATTTTCGTGAACGCGTCAAAGTCGTAATTTGGAGTGCGAACAAAATATGACAAGTGACCCTCGTATTTTTTTATGACGGCTGGGATGACCTTTTTGTGCCCCTGCGACAAAAGAAGCGCTACCCCGGGACTCTGAGCCACCCCGGCAGTAAACATGAGAGTGTGAGACTGTCCATAACCCTAAGCCTAAGCCCACGTTTATGCCTCGCTTACGCCTCGATAAATCCCTGTACACTCATGAGACAATATGGCGGCGCGGCGGGTGTCCGCGGTAAATGGAAACTCGTAAAGTGATTGGCTATAACGTTCGTGCAGCCTCTCGATACAGTTATCTCCCACAGGCCCCGGAAGAAGGGCGCCGGAAATAAAAATAAAAGTGGCCACGGGGCACGGCGACCATAAAGTTGGGAGCCGTAAAGTTTTAGCATCGTTCTTCAAACCGGCAGACTACAGCTTCATAGAGTCCAGTCTCCGCGAAGATGCCTCCGGCGTTTTATATCTATGTGAAAACTCATTGGAATAATTGAGTGGTTGTTTGAAAACGGGGGTCCATCGAACCCCATTCCGAGTGGCGATTTTCAAAAGCTCCATCAATGGCGAGGGGCCGAGAGCACGAGACATTAGCCGAAGACCAAAGGGCATCGCGTAGCCATTCCGACATTGTTCTCCCCTCTTTACCCGCTAGGGGATCCAGGGACTCCCCAGAGGCGCGCGTACGGTTACGGCCCTTGTTTTCCACCTGGGCGTAAAATGTAAACACACGCAGAGATGGAGAGAGTTATTTCCTCTTGTTTGATTGTAGTACGGTCGGTATGAATGTATGGTATTCTTTGCGTTCTGTTTGCGAACATAACACAAAACCAAAAAAAAAGTGAAAAAAAGATAACAGACGAGTTGACCGTACAGGAAGCACGGATAGGAGACACCTTCCAACAGCGAGACGGTGACAAGAGAGACACAAGGATGGTTTCTGAGCGGTTAAGAGTCGCATAAAGCAGCAAGCCAGGGGCTTTTCTCTTTTCCATATACTCAGCATTTCTCTCGCACTACTGAACTTAACAACTTTTGACAATCAACGCCTTTCCTGAGCATGGCCTTTCCGTAAAGATAAGTCCCTTTCGGTGTGTCAACTGACCCGTATTGCAAAGGTCTTACCTTACCAATCTGGAGGCGGCGATCCGGATAATTTACAAGACACTTCGGGAAAATAAACACGAGAAAGTTCATTAAAAACTTAATTAAAAGTTTTGAATGGCATACTGGGTGGGAAGCTTGAATGTCTTCTTCGCTGTAATTTGCATTCACTGGGCTCCGCTGGAAGCGTTGTGTGTCTGGCTAGAGCCGTGACTGAAAGATATTCAGTGACAACAGAGGTGTCATATTCAAATCAAGTTTGCCTTATGCATTGCAGCTTAGAATCTTGCGTATCCCTTGAAGCATAATTTTTGTTTGCTTATAGGTAGCTTTGTTCTTTCTTTATAGTATTTGTATGTCATGTTGTGTGTTTACGAATGAATTGTATAGCTATGTATAGCATTGTGACAACATTTGCCTAGGGGGGAATAAAAAGTGTTGTTTATGTTTTATCTTTCTATCTGTGCTGAGCATAAACCTGTATTATGTATTCGTGGAGTTGTGTCTACAATGGCACAGAGAATGTTAAGTCCCTCTTGAATGTACGTAAAGAAACATTCTCATACTAGAGTTCACGCCTGAGAGAAGACTACATAAGCTTTGGCAAAAGAGAAATTGAATATGAAAATCGGATTACGTTTTTGTTCTTGAGCAAGCTTATCACAAAGCTAGGGTGTTTCATAAAATTTAATAAAAAACCACACACACAACAACTTTTTTTTCGGAATAAATGTCTTAAGCAAAGTTTCCAAAGATGTAAGTCGATAAAATTCAATTGACGGGAATTTGTTTGGAAAAGAAATGACAACATTCTACCCAAACTGTGTCTATTATTAAAAAAAAAACTTATAAGGTAAACCTACAAGTACATGAAATTCAAAACGGTTGCCTTGTTCGGAGAACCATGTTCGTATGGTAGTTGGTTATTTGGTGGTATTCATAGTTCCTTAAAACAGTTGCCCTATTCAGGGGTTTCCCAAATAACCTTTTGATAATGTCTATAGATGAAGAACATTACAAATGATATAATTAATTATCTGTGGCCGTATGCTTAATCCATACGTTAATTAACGTATTGCGTTAACTCTAGTGAACACTACTAATGTTTTTGGAGTTCCCATGGTTACCGCAATGTGTTAACTAACGTAAGGATTAGCCATATAATACAGTGCATGGTAGTTGAAGCCCTCAGTATAGAAGCATGACCGTGTGAAGTAGGTTTGTGTATGTGATGACAGGTATTCTTGACAATATTAAAATACGTCAGTGTTTTACCAGCACGTTAGTACGATACTTAAATTAGAAGGAAAAAAAAACCAGGAAAATAACAGAGCGTACCGCTTTGTTGTCTAGAACAGGACTCCAGATAGATAAGTCACGTCTAAAATAGTTATCTCCCCTCTTCTGATCCCCTTGTGGCCTGAAAACGTATCTCTTTCTCTCTAAAAAAAAAAAACTGTGAACATCATCAGATAGGAATGAAAAGAGTGCCACTGCCCAAACAGATCAGAGTTAGACCTAAACCATTGCACTTCAGTTTTCACACAGAGAAACCACGAGGTCTGAGATGGTTACACGTTCGGAAAGCCAAACAAATAAACCAGGAGTCTGTCCTGCCTAGGGCGTAACGTAGCCGATTGGTATGGCGCTGTATTTTTGGAGCGAAGGTCTGATACTGCAGAATGGAATCGATACTACATTTTGTGCCAACGACGAAGTCACGGGAGTATCGAAGCAGCTGAAGTTAGTATCGATGTTTCACTTTCATATCGTCCAGGGCTCGGCGTTCACTAGAGCAGGGTCGACGGCGATAAAATACTTTTTTTAGACTGCTCTCCCCTCCTGTCACAGTTTATTTTGTTTCGGTTTTTTTTTTTTCTGAGTTCTCGTTTTTAAGCTCCCTTCGCGCTCTTTGCTGCCCTGCTTTTGTTTACTATACTAGAGATTTCAGATTTCAGAATATAGGCGAGACCACAGGCTGGTACAGCCTGCATTCTCTCTCTTAAGCAGCGCTGTAAATATTCCCCTCCGCCCTCTCCCCTTCGCAGACCCTGCAATGCCGAGGAGGGGAGGGGGGACGATGGTCATGGGTCCCTGACCCTACGGATGACAAGCATTTTTAGGGTCGAGGTGAACATATAATCTATTGCTTTGGTTGGGGAGATGGAGAAAGAGCAGGGAAAGGAAGGCGGATCCATTCCTGAACAGTACTTAGCCAGTTTTGCGCTTAGTCATTCACACCAAGGTAGATTTTGAATGAAATCTTTTCGCCTAAATTCTAAATTAAAGATTACTTTGATGAGTGTCTCTATATCTCGCCCGAATCTCTTGCTGCTCAGACTCACGACGGTACTCTCTCTCTTTCTATTTCTCTCTTTTTCTCTCTCTCTCTCCCACATACACACACATTCACTCCCCTTTTTGTCTCTTTCTCTCACTCCCTCTCCCGCACTCTCTCTCATTCTCTCTCGTTCTCTGCCTCTCTTTCTCTCCTCCTTCTCTCTCCCCCACCCTCTCCTCTCACTTCCTCTCTCTCTTTCTCTCCCTCTATCTCTCTCTCTCTCTCCCTTTCTTAATTTTCTGGCTTTCCCTACGAACCATTTTTATATTTTATGGGGAAATTTTTATCCTAGAAATGTCTTAGAATATACCCGGCGCCAAAGTGTTAAAATTCCACAGCTTTGAACTTCTTGTGTTTAGAGATTGGTATCACACAGGCAACGCAGTTATGTAAACTGATGAAACATTTGAGATTAAGATTAAAACTTATATTAAAAAATTATAATCAATATTTTAAAAAGTGGGAAATGTATCATAACATGCTCAAGCCTCTTCAGGCTCAACATCTCCACTTCTTGTTGAGAATGTAGACAGTAATAAAAGATTCAAATATGAAATTCCGTCTGGATAAATCTGACTTGAGAATTATAAGAATTACACTTATTTAATTTCTATACCTTTATGGTGATGTTATGAAGAGTGGGAAAAAAATGTTTATGTCCTAAGTAACGTCTTTTGGATTAATTCCCTTCATTTCAGAGGAGTGGGAAATAGGGCTATCCCCTGGGACAGGACCGCTCTTGCGTTGATGCAGTTCAATTAGTCATTGGTTTAGCCACAAGATCGGTCCTATTCTGTGATTATCCCGGAAATAGATTGGCTGTGTTACCTGGATTACTTGTGGAGCCACAACATGGCACACTGGGCTACCTCGTGGATTTGCTGGAGATAAGCAGGTCTTCGCATTCTCATCTGGGTTTGTGAGTTTGAAAACAAGTGTTTCATGTCCATAGGTGTAATCATGCGACTCTGGAAAAGTGTATTTGGTTTAGAATTAAAGGCAGGATTTGGTTAGAAGATAGAGCAGAGACGTTTTCTGGATCTTGTCCATGAGCCTTTTCTATGGTACTTTCTTTTGTTTAACACTCCCCCTTACACTAACCCAAGCACAATTTTGGACAGAACAAGAATTTTGCCAGATGGACAAAGTATTAATTTGTAGACAGAGATGACGATAATAGAAAGGTTCTAACCCATCAGTATGAGTAGTTGAGCGGTTGTGGATTGCCTTCAACGTCGTCTAATGGTGGAGCTAAATAACATGGATCGGACTTGATTTGAACTTCATGGGGCTTGAAATATCAATCAATTTTAGAAGCTTACTTTGACCATTTAGGTTAAAGAGGGAACACATAGGGATCATAGAATGTGTTCATTAACACAGAATGTTCATGTTAAGCGAGTTTACCTTAGACAGACTCTAATATAAGAAATATGAGACAAACAGTAAAAATATTATGTAGAGACCAAGCCTCGGTGGCTTAGCGGTAAGACGTTAACGACAAGTTCAGGTGTCTAATCAAGTCACGCTGGGTCCCAGACCTTTCCAGAGACACACCTGCAGAGAAAGGTTAATTTCCGGACTGTGAAAGCAAGCCATCTTGTGTCTCGCTTGCCAGTCTTGGTACACTCGTTTCACTCCGGGATGGTAATAGCTAAACTCTAATGTGCACGTCGGTGCGGGCACAAGGGTTGGATGAATCTTGTTACTGTAGACCACAGCTGGGGTAGGATCCATTTCATCTTTGCTGCCAGTTTACGAGAAGAGATCATGTATCATACCCTCTGCACACACACACACACACACACACATACACACAACAGAATGGCATGCCGTAAGTTTTATTGCCCTAATAATATTATTGTTTTTACAGGTTGAAAGATACGTTCTCAAACAGAAGAAGACCTTTAAAAACTTGAACCTTAAAACAATAAACGTCAAACAAATATTGTTACTTTTATATGTGAATAATGCGCTTTGTTTGTGGCAAACAGCATGGATTTCTGCCGCGTGCCACACATGCCACTCTAATGGTAATCCTTAGATTCTCAGTTTTCTCGCCTTCACTTGGTAAATTGGGACATTTATTACACTTTTATTGGCGCATCCAAAGTATTCAGGACAATACATTAAAACCATATATGCTCGAAATCTGACACGTGAAAGCTTTTTATGTCTAGATGGTTGTGTTCATTTTCTAGGCTGGTATGACAAGGAGAGTCACGGCTCTATGGCAAGTCCGGTAGTTTGATACTAGTTCTATATAAAATGATATGCTCTAGTTGTCAAATTGGCATATAAATAATACTAGACATAGGGTTATAGAGGATCTGACCTTAATTGAGAATGAGTACAATGTTATCATATATCAGCCGGGGCCACAGAGTTCTATTACTGGCCAATCATAGAACTCTGTGGCAGGGACCTCCTTTTATTCTTCTATCGCTCATCGTCATCACCAACACCGTAATGATTACTTCCCTTACCACAATCATTTCTTCCACTGCATCTTCTTTTTTTATTTTCTCTCTCTCTCTCTCTCTCTCTCTCTCTCTCTCTCNCTCTCTCTCTCTCTCTCTCTCTCTCTCTCTCTCTCTCTCCACAACACTCACTCTCTGTCTCTCTCTCATCTTCTTCCAGCTCCTACTTTCCTCATTTCTTTCCAGCTTTTCTCCTCTGTTATCTTTCTTCTCGAACCGACCCACCGCTTCCTCTTCCTCCTCAATCTTCTGCCCTCTTTTATATTAAAACTATGACCACGGCTGTCATGGCTCAACAATGGCGATTTGTGATCAAAGGTGATCTCGACATTGTTAGCTTTTGGAACCTATTTCTTTTACTCCTAAGGTCTGATAAATGAACTGTACAATATTACATTATTCTGCAGTGATTTGGATTGTTTGTTGTTGTTTTTTTATCCAAAGAAGTCAAGTACTTTCATTGCCTCATATTTTCAGTGGGCAGAGAAGGTCATCGCTAGAAATATGTTTACACTATGACATTGGTTGCCCGAGCTCAAGAAAGAAGATAGTCTGTACTGGAAAATCAGCAAACATAAACAAATCATATTTCGACTTTTATTTTATCAAAACTTTATAGAAAGAACTTTAATTTACATCATTATCTAACTGCCCTGCGGCCTACACAAACGCGCTCGAAACAAACAGTAAAAACGTTGATCTTTTTGGACAGCCTTCTATACCACCAGGTTCCCTCAGTAAAGTGTCTCCATCCTAATTCTCATATTCTCATGGACATTCGAAACCATCCAAATTGACAAGATTTTCCACAATAGCCACTAAATTCTGCCACATGGTAACAACAGTCTTGTGGTGTAGGGACCTGACACTTTTAAAGAGGAAAAGATACAATAAGACTCTAATCCCTGTCCGGAGCTTTACCGTCACGTCTTGGGCAGGCTGTCGAGGGCAAAGAGATACTTCTAATTCTACGGACCTGTGTCTCAATTTCAGATGTATTAAAGGACTACAGAGACCTTTGGATGAGCTGGGGATGTGAGCTTCTTCTGAACAAAAGGACGGAGAGAATGGTCATAAAAGAGCTGTAAAAATGATTGGGATGATACCTGGGATATAAGGCGTGATGAAGGCTGTAGTATGAGGTTTTACTGATCTGTGAGAAGGATGATGATGAATTATTGTGACAGGAGGAAGGAAATACGTGTACTGGAAGGGGTGTGACAGTTGTGGATTTAGAAAAGAGTAAATTAGTAAAGTTGTTGAGATAGTCCTCAAAATTGTGAGAAAATTGTAGAAATTGAGTTTCCACAGACCAACAGGAAGAATCTTTTCTGAACAAAAAGCGAAGAGAATGGTAATAGAAAAACCGTAAAAATTACTGGAATGGTATCTGGAATAAGAAGGCGTGATCAAGGCTGTAGTGGAAGGTTTAACTAAACTGTGAGAAAGACGAGGCTGAGCAATGACAAGAAAAACAAAATAACTAAAGGAGTGTGGCTGTTGTGGGTTTAGAATGGTAATGAAGTTGTAGACAGAAGTCCGCAAAATTGTGAGAAAATTTGAGAAATTGAGTCTCCATTGTATTCCTAACTGTCGGAAGAACATTATTTGAACAAAAGGCGAAGTGAACGCTGAGAGGAGAGTAGTAAAAATTATTGGGCTAAATATTTTCCTTACAAAACATTGAATAAGATGGAGTTGAATTGTTAAACTTTCAAGCTTCGCGGTACGCGGCCTTCAAACTCCAAGTATCGATTCCGTTTCGATTCTGATGCTTAGCGCCGACTAGGCATTTCAATATTTTTCATACTTGTTGATACTTTTAATACTACTTATACTTTTGCTTTTTCTGATATTTTTGACACCGCTTAACTTAGCGCTGGGAGGACCAGTGCATCAGATACTTTGGATGTGAGGTTCGGAATAGGATCGAAATTAATTTTGGTACGGAAGGAGTGTTGTGCGTAAATGCATCGCCTTTCTAACAGTGCACAGTGCTAAGTACAGCCAACCAGAAGTCAATGTTGATGGCTGAGAGCAAACAATTTCAGAGGTTCGTGCATGGCCTACCACACATACGACGTTCCTCACGGACAGTGCTGAGATAGACAGAAGAGTAATTTTATCACCTTATAAACTCCAGGGCTGAGAGCAATAAATGGATATCTCCACTTTTTGGCATAATTGAACTTTTGATCCTGCATTGAAACACTAAATGCCCTTCACCTGCTGACTGAGCATCTAGCACTTCTGAAGCACAGTTACCTCAGTGTCAATAACACAATGTCAGTAGCACAATGTCAATAACACAATGTCAATATAGATATAGTTGAGATATAAACTGAATTTATATTCACATTCAAATCTTTGAAATTCGATTTTCTCAAAACTGGTCAAAATGGAGATATCCACTTGTTGCTCTCAGACCTCGAGATAATGCACACACAAAAACACTCCGTAAAGTCAGTCATACTCCAATGATGATAGCTGATTACAAGCAGTTTTGTATATCCTGTGTTTAATTACTACATATTACGATGGTTTTCATCGGAAGCCTTTTATCACATCACTTATCAAATGGTACACATTGCTCAGGAAAGTCAGTTATAAGCCAGTGATGATGGCTGATTACGAACAAATTCGTATACCCTGAATATGACATAGTCTCTTGACAGCATCATTTATCAAATGGTGCACAATGCCAGCAAAGTCAACCATAAGCCAGTGATGACAGCTGATTACGAACAAATTCGTATGTCCCTTATACTACTTACAACATATTACGCTGTTTTTTTTCATCGGCAACCTCGTGAAGCAGCAATTATCGAATGGTGCACAATGCTCAGCAAAGGCAACCATAAGCCAGTGATGAGGGCTGAGTGCGAATAAATTCGTATGTCTTGTATACTTTCTATAACATATTACGACGTTTTGCATCAGTAGCTTCATGATAGCATCAGTTTTCGAACAGTGCACAATGTCCGCTAGAGTCAGTCATAAGCCTGTGATGATGGTGGACTGCACAGGCAGGGATTTAGCGACAACAAACCGAGGGTGTGGACGAGGGTTATCCAAACAGCTCGGAGCAGAGTCGTCTCTAAATCCCATCTGCCCCCTCTAAGTACAGGTGCATTGTTAGACGTAATTCTGAAATTGCAGGTTGACCATAGCTGTGGGACAGCTCCCTCGTAATGAGTTGTTATCACACAAAATTAAGGGTAGATGAATGCCGCGGATTGCGGTGACGGTGTGCGATCTGACGAATGTCGTAGGTGAGGGTTAAGAGGCTGCTTAATCCAACACTGCGTTTGAAGAAATGACTGTGAGAATTTGCCAAAACCTGAAACTGCGAGATGTAATAGAATTATAATGATAACGATGATGATGATGATAATGATGATGATGATGATGATGATGATCTACAGAGAGAATGAACACCATAGTTCGATTGTGAAGTGTGTCGTATCACCACCCTAGTTTACAAGTGGTATGTGTCCAGCGAGCAAAATCCTGGAATTTTCCATATGGTGTACTTGACAGGAGTACAAACTTGGGTACAGACATAGAGTGGAGAAAACACCCTTGCACAATATTTCTGAACCTCTCTTTTCCCTAAACATTTTTCCTAACCGTAACCCTGACTTTAATACTAACTCTAACCCACCTTGGGAGAATACCAAGATCATACCAAATGGACACAGAACATTTGTAAATTGAGATGACTGCTTGTTATTAACGAAATGAATGAGATTTTGCAACAAACACCTCGTGTCGACTTTGTCATGAAAAGTAGACAGTTAGATCGAAATAATATTTCCTCACATTTTGAACTTCAAAAAATTCGTTGGATCGTTATCCACATGTATCAGCGCTGAGATAATACACAATACATTGATTCACTCCTGGGCATTTCGCACCTCACCTTGCCAATCTGGCGAGATCAAACGCCGATATGTCCTCTGTTACGATGTGGACAGCAAGCATGTTGATACCTAGTGCCTAAGGGTGACAGAAGGAAAGACTGGTTAAATGGGGACCGACTATAGGACTGGGGGGTAGGAACTGCTTAATGGTCGTGAAATGAGAGGTAGGATGAATAGGAGTGAACAGTTGTAGGATTTCGACAGTTACAGTGGGCCTGCAGGCTCTCTGAGGCTCGCAAAGATCAAAATATTCTATGACCTTTCATATTTTCAGCTCTATTTCATTGTATAGGCAGGGATGTGGGCATGATATTTCGGCAAACTATTTGAGCTAGCTAGATAAACTACCTTTTGCCGGCTCCAAACCTGGCAAAACCCTACATTGCCTTTGCTTATCTCTTCCAACAAGACAACACGATGGTTCTGAACATATAGTTCTAGCCAAAACGAGTTACAGTAGAGCAATTTCCCATTATTAAAATCAACATAAGCCTCTATGTTTTGCCTATATTTTTTTCTTGCATACTGGTTTGTTGTTGGTTTTTTTTCCCCCAAATTCAGTTTCAATTCTAACAGTAAATCGACAACTTGAGTAACGTTGTTGTGAATTATATAAAAAAAAAACAGACCTATTTTCAACACGTTAAAAAAAGATACCTGCAGATAATGTTGACGATACATTTCATAGTGTCTGAGAAAAGATAGTCCCGGTCGTACTGGACAGAGAGATTAAATATACAGGAAGTATCAACGGTCTTCCTTGAAAACCTGTCGGTGCCGCAGGTGATCGAGATGTACAGGTGGTCATCACACCAGGTTCGACTGTATAAGTCTGTAGTGAGCTGATGGAGGTGACTGGAATGAGGGTCATAGCCATACCACGTGATCAATTTTGGGAGAATCGTTAATAGCGTGTGATTCAGTTGATGACAAGGGCAATGGAGATGAGGGGAGGAGAATATTATGAAGTAAGAGGGAAGAGGGAGGAAAATGATATCCATTATTGAAAACCAAGACCCATCAATCATTATGTTGTGTCTACGCTACGTCGAAGCCAGGCTGAGCCATGTATGAAGGGTTAAATCAAGGTAAGCTATCGAAAGACAGAGGCGCGTCGTTTTGTCGAGGGGCGGTTAAGGTGTTGTAGATGCAGCCAGCGGGGTTGAAGAGTGGAAACCCCTCAATCTCGAGAACAATATGAACTGTTTAAGTTGAGGATAGAAAAACATAGCGCACCTGAAGTATATATGGTACGTCCTCCCCTACCAGCTACTCCCCCAAAAAAGGAAAGTTTTAAAATTCCAAAATTTTTGCGACTTAAATCTGACATACATAAACAGATGGGTATTGTACACTATTGCTTCGAATTTTAAATATATATATAGGTGTTATGGTTATGACATAGCTTAAAACTGGCAACATATCTTTCACAATAACGTATACGCTCTGTGCCTGCGACAGTAGCCTTTTCATGTCATGTTTTAGTTGAGATGTGCATTTAAATGTTTTACTGTGACACGAGTATACCATCTAGAGCAATGAAACTTGCAACAATCATAGACTTTTTATCTTTCTGTTAATATGCTTAAAATTTTATGCCAATACAGTTCTTGTTAACTCTTGAAATTATTGGACTTTGAATTAAGTAAACACTTTTGAGAAACTCTTCATTGGACTTTGAATTAAGTAAACATATTTGAGAAACTCTTCAAACTATTGGACTTTGAATTAAGTAAACAATTTTGAGAAACTCTTCATTGGACTTTGAATTTAAACATTTTTGAGGAACTCTTCAAATTACTGAACGTTGTATTAATCAAATGTTTTTTGGATCACTCGATTTGAGTGTATGAACTCGTGTGTATTCATCTTGGCCATCGGATATTCCCACAAACTTTCCTGCAGGCCCACTCAGTTCTCTGGCAATATGGTCTGCAGAGTGTCTTCATCGTGTTGTTTCCTTTCTACTAATTCTGTCAGAAATGGCAACAATCTTTGTTGTCCAGCCTGCTGTGGGGAAACGCCTCTGATTTGTTTGTTTGCGGTTAATTGATGGATCTTCTCATCGCTTTCTGTACTGTTTAATTCTGAAATACTTGCGGTGGTCATGCACCCTGAAATTGTATTGTCCACTTAATAATCGCCAGCGATGGGTGATGCCTCTGACTTTCCAGTTTATGGCATGTTCGTTTTGTTTTTTGAAAGAAGCTTTCACATTACAATGTACCCCCTCCTTCCCCGCGGGTTCATCAATGATGAGCGACGCCTCTGATATTGTTTGCCGTTAAACATGATAATACAAGTATATCACCTCCCTCCTCTTGAGCTTACCGTTGATGGGCGACGCCTCCGATATTGTTTGCCGTTAAACATGATAATACAAGTATATCACCTCACTCCCCTTGAGCTTACCGTTGATGGCCTACGCCTCTGATATTGTTTGCCGTTAAACGCGATAATACTCGTATATCATCCCATCGCCCTGATTATATATGAATGCACTGTTATGCATGTTCCTCTATTTACCCTTGCAAACTGATTGCTGACTGATACACCAGGCTCCACACAGCCCTGGATAAACCGGGCTACATGTCAACGCAACCATTATCGTTACAATATTTTTACATCAAACATTACCTGGAGCATTTCTGGCTCGCATGCTTGTTTCTGCAATGCAGAAATGTTTTCCTTGACACAAAAAAACATTGTCATTTATTTCCTGTTTAGGCGTCTGTGTTGTCATTCCATTCGATGTTTCATTTTCAGTTTTTTATAATTATTTTTTTTCCTTACGTTATCTTTCCATGAAATGTTCAGAATAATATCTGATCTAGCCCCATTGTGAGAAATAGTTGACATTATTACGGGCAAGTATGTTAGTCTCTGAGGCCCAGCTGAAGCGTTGCCAAAATCTTACGGTATGTATGAAACAAAGGATTTGTTAGCTCAGAACGAAAAGTATATAAAGGCCAAGGCCGTGGAAACGCCGAGCAGTGCATTAAATTTACATTTCCGAAAAAGTTTAAAAAAGGTTTCCTCGTGGCTAAACTAGGCCTCCACATGGTTACAATTAATTGGTGCTCTTGATTTCGCCGTACCTGAAGCCTTTCCTCATCCCCTTTTCTTTATTACTGACAAACGCTCACTCACTTACGGCGAAATCGAGTTTGTCCCTTATAATAGACCAGCACCTCCCATTTGATATTACTTCGCAACTCTTGTTTCCCGACCACAAGGTTTGTTTATCAAGAATTACTGTATAAACTTTTTTTTAGCCTTTCAGGGTTTCGAGCTTCATTCTGAAGTCTTGTTTTATGCAGGGGATTTTTTGTCTTATCTGGCTAGTTCAGAACGGCGAATTGGAGGTATACTCAAGTTGCATGTTAATATTATTTGTAAACAAAATTTTCCTTACGATTTCGAAAGACATCAGTGTTAATAATTCCTTTAAATTCACTTCATTTAAATAAAAAGAGGGGGTAATTGTTTCTTCTTACATTATATAACTTTTTTTAGATAATACCGTTTTCATATTTATATATCGTCTTTATTTTCTTCTTTTCTTCATTTTCATTTCCTCCGACTTTTTCCTCTTGTGTCTTCCTCCCAGTTTTATCTGTTATCTTCATTCTCTCCTTTTCATCTTATTCATCTTCTCTGACTTTCTCTTCCTCTGTGTCTTCCTCCCTATTGTCTCTGTCTCCTTTATTCTCTCCTTTTCATTCTTATTCATCTCGTTTTCGTTTCTCCTTTTCATCTCATTCATCTCCTCCGACTTTCTCTCTTTCTGTGTCTTCCCCCATCTTATTTCATCCTCTCTGGTCTTTGTCTTCCATCCATGATATTTTAAGAACGACGTGAGACCGAAGGGGGCCATAATGAGGGTATTACAAGGGGAGGTAATAGATCGTCTCTTTAAAACAAAACCAAAGAAACAACGATAATAATAATAATAATAAAGAATGAAAAAAAATGAGTCAATTTCATGCCAGTGTGAAATTAATTACACAATCGGAAGAGAGGAATTGATCCCAAGGGGTGTCGCGAAATTGGGTCCTAAGCTTCTCTTCTCTCTTGTCCATCCTCTTCCTTTAAAACATGTGTCAGGGTCGCAGCATCGAGCAGGGACAGCTGTCTCGTGCCAACACAGAGCTAATGACGGACAAATGAGGCTTGGCCAAGACTTGAGTCATCTTTCGTCGTTCATAACACGACGACAAAACTGGTTGTATGTCTTTTTTTTTGTGCCTATATGATATGAAGATACCAATGCTGTTGTTTTTTTGTTTTTTTTCACTGATGGCTATATATAAAATAAGGTTATACAGCTCTAATTAACTTATCAAGGGATATCATGCCAAAATATATTTATATTATATTATTTAACGCTTCATCCAAATTTTGACACAGAGAAAAATGAATTGAGACCAAGTAGATATTGAGAATTTCGACAGCGAAACAGGCTATCTAATATTTTAGGCCTTTTCACACATTGAGCTGGGCGATTTTACCTATCTAGCAACAACCACACAGTTTATGCTTGAGAGGCAAAACCCCACCCATTCTGAGTTCACAAAAGTATCTGCACCTATCTATGCCTTTGACAATCAAATACAACCCCTTCCTCCCCGCTCCCCGTGACAAATTTTCGGGATTTCCAGGGACTATTTAAACTTGCATATCTTTATGCCAGGTTAGCATATTTATACCAGAATGTAGAACAATCATGCTGTGTTGAAATGCTATCTGTGCATCTGTAATTGGTTCAGAAACAAATATGAGACACTAAGACTCTTTTTCACAGAATTACAGTGTTTTTACTTTGGCTGTTTCGTATTTGTCGTCATCTTCATGAAAATAAAATATATTTTGTCACGTTACACAAACTCAGGTTTTGGCACAGCCTTAAATAAAATTCAACATGATGCCAGTCTTGCCTGTATATTCAAGACAAAATAAACACAAACTAAATAAGCACTGATACGGATTTAATAAGGAAGTATCTGTGGTGTGGTTGGCAGAAAGACGCACAGCTATGATGATTGTGCCGCTAATCATTTATTTTTACTATGGAACCCGTGAGTTGTGGTATTAGGACATGTCTGTATGCTTTGTTAAGGTTTGAGATGCAACTTATGTTTCTTTAAGTTTGAAACAAGAACCAGCCTGTGAGCTTTTTAACAAGAACAACAGTTAATTTTTTGTTCAGTATAAGCATTCTAATGCTATCACCCAAATCGACACTGGGGAAGTCTGTAGTATAGGCTATATCAATTTTGATGGCTATTTATAGGTCATCGTTGGCGAGTCGGGCCTGTGCGGCAAGCTGATTGGTAGACGACGATAGCGCTGGTTGGAAAACAATGGAGTATCCAATCAGTGATTGCCTGGTGGTCATGTGTGATAGGCATGCGTGATCTTGTGCTACAGTGGTGTTGCATAAGCGTTAACGTGTCGAAAGATACCTGTTAGCTTTCCTATGATATTATAATACTCATCTTGACGATAAAAGTGCAATTTAAAGTTCTTGCACAAGTTCTTGCCTACTCATCCTCCATCAAATCTGATCTCAGATTAAAAGAAGAATCACAAGCCAGTAACAACAACAATAACAACACCAAACCACCCTCAAAGAACCCGTGCACTACCTGACACACCAGCTCACCCTCATGTAACACAATAATTCAGCTACCAACAACAACATCATCACCAACACATTAAGCGCCTGGAAAATGGTGGTGGGGCAGTATCGCTTTCAGTATCGTAACTTTTGATACTTAAGGATGTCTATCTGGAGCTTTGATACTATGTCGCCTCTGCACTTCCAATGTAAACGGCAACAGTCACTGTTACCCAGGAAGGCATGGTTTATCCATTTCTTTGAAATGTAATCCTGTTTCATGCCTTGCCTCACCTTCCCCAGCTACAATGATCCAATATCGAAAGTAATTTTGATCCTCATGCGAATCTCAATTACAGCCCGTGAGATATGTCAATAAATAGCTTACGATAATAAAGGTATGAAAACGGTTTCGAAAGTATCGACATTAATTTCGGTCCTATTTCCTTCTTCAGTACTAAACTAGCTTTCGACCTCCTCAGCGCGAAGACTTGCAACCTCAAAAGATATCAAATGTATCGAAATGCCTAGTTTGAAATATCACAAGCGAAATAATCTGTATTTTGGATATCTAGAGCTCAAATGATGAGTACTGCGATACTTAAGATTGCAGGTATCCGCCCACCACTACAGGAAAAATCTCTCGCTAAAAACTAAACCAATCGACAAACGTCAACAAGAGGCAAGTTAGTCTCATGATACAGACCACGTGGGCTGTAGCCTGAAATAGCTACGGTCTCATCAACTGACGATAGGTGCCAGCGTCTCCTGTTTCCTGCCATTTTTGCTTTCATTTAGCCGGAGGTGTGGATAAAAGGGGTTCTGGAAGCCTGTGCCCGCCCGGATTCTCGAGGCTTCATGAACTGACAAGCGATGCCATCGATTCTAGTTTCTCATCACTCTTGCTTTCATTAAACCCTTAGCTTAGATATAGGAGGTATTATGAGTTTCTGACCTTACCCAGATCAGTCTGTGCCCCCACAAGTTCCAAAACTTCCACTTAATAATAATAATATCAATAATACATGTAATGATGTGACTTCTCTTTGCGTCCTGTGACTCTTTTTGTTCCCTTCTTCCCTAATAACCAATGCCCCCCCTTCCTTAACGTGCTACCCTTTGCTACACCAATGCCTCTAGCATGTCTGTAAACTACTCCCGATCTTCCTCTAACCAAATCTAATTTTGACAGTGCTTCATCACCACTCAGCCCACTCCGAAACACTTTGTATTCTACTTGTTGAGATCGGGGTATCAGGCATTGTTGGAATTACTGTATTAATTTTCAGACCAATGGACCATGTAATGAAGTTTGGTGTTCTCTTAATCTTTCTAAACATTCTGGAACTGCTCACTGGATAATCTGTCCTGGTGACGAATTAGACTACATGACTTTGTACCCATCAAGATTCGCCATAATGGCGACGAATACAGGCAGTGATCAGAGACAATTACGTTTTAGTCATTTGCAGCTTGACTGATTGTGCAATGGGTGGCTAGTGTTTCTTAATCTTTCTAAACATTCTGGAACTGCTCACTGGATAATCTGTCCTGGTGACGAATTAGACTACATGACTTTGTACCCATCAAGATTCGCCATTAAGGCGACGAATACATGCAGTGATCAGAGACAATTACATTTCAGGCATTTGCAGCTTGACTGATTGTGCAATGGATGGCTAGTGTTTCTTAATCTTTCCAAACATTCTGGAACTGTACAGTTGGCTGATGACCTGTCCTGTCGATAAATCAGACTTCATGATTTTGGCCAGGCCAGGATTCGCCAAGGGCAGTGAAATTACTTCATAATGTTACTTCATGTTGTGGAGCAGCGTGGCCTAATGGTTACGGCGTTGGACTCAAGATCTAAAGGTCCTGGGTTCGATTCCCGACCACGGTCATGTTGTAAGTGCCTTGGGAAAGCATTTCATTCACATTTTCCTCAGTCCACCCGTCTGTAAAATGGGTACCTGGCTATAGGCAGTGGAAGATATTGTCAGAATGCTAGTGATCAGCGCCTATAAATGACAGCGGCACTGTATGCTCCCCAGGGAGTCTAGAAAATCCTAGAGTGATCAGGCCTGCCGGGGTAATAATAGTGTGAAGTCGCATGAGCGGGCATTAGCCTGGATATGAGATTTATAAACTGCGTTATTATTATTATTATATATGAGAAGGAAGAAAAGTGGTGGACAATAATTAATAATAATGATAAATTTCATATCCAGACACCGATTGTCTGAGCGATTTCATATTATTTAAATGCAGCATGCCATATCCCTGAATAGTTTTCCCATCTCCTGGGGAAAATGCGATCACTGTCATTCAGACAATAACTTGCTGCCTTAAAGCATTTTTAAGACCGATGGTCTTTGAATGGACTGCTTTCCCAGGGCATTTCGAACAAGGCTATGACAGAAATCGAGCCCAAGACCTTTTTTAATCCTCTCTTCGATGCCGGAATCATTCTGTGCCAGTTTCTTGCATACTGATACAGATTTGATGAAGGCTAAATACATGATTTAAATCGTACTGACCCGGTCCACTGTGACATTGGACTGTGCTTTAGCAAGCCTATCTCAAGGCAAGAATTTTAAAAAAGAAAAAATTCACTCACAGTATCACACTTCACATAACATTAGAAGCACGTGTGCTGCCGAAATTTGCCATCTGTGAGGAGGACGCTTCCAGCAAATTATACTTTAATTTCAAACCTTGGACGGGAAGTAACCGTTACAAACTTCTCTCTCTTCTTCCTCCCATAAATTTTACTGCCATGTCTTTCAATTTTCCCTTCCCCGAAAACTCTTCCCTCAGTTAATGTTGCCAAGGCTAATCCTGGAGCGGTGCACCTAATTCCGTGTGATTGATTGAATACCCGCCTCATTGTACCCGCGACACAAATTGAACAGCCTGAAATGAGGCTTTTTGTTTTTATCTCTCTCTAACAAGATTTTTTTTCCCCCCTCTTTTTTCTCTCTCTCTTGTCAAGCCTCCTAATGGTGACAATTATTCATTGGTTATTTCCCCCTGAAAACTCCAGGGTTGTTTCCCTTCTTTCCGTTTTCGTTTTCCGTTTGAACATTCCGAGTTTTTGTTGTTTTTTTTATCACCGGCTGAGGAACTTGTGCTACCCACAAGTCAGAGATGATTTAAAGAGACGGGAGTCTGGAAGCGTCGCGATATAAACCTCTAGTCATGTTACTCTGTTTTCTGCCATAAATCTAGGTTAGTTCTAAAGAGAAGTTTCGTTTGAGAAAACGACATTCTTTGTCTTCCTGGAACGTTTGCCAATCTGTAACTTGCTGGTTAGATCTGAAGCCTGCATTTCTGATGAGTTACATTCGCCGAGGTGACAGTTCAGAAACGGGTTATCTCCCCATGATATCGTCTGAGGGTAGTTGTTCCCCTTTTGTAAAATACTATACAGTGGTGTAACACAAGGGTAAGTAGAGGAAAAGTGTATACATATATAGGGAAAAGGGGAGGGATGTGTTCTTCGGAAATGAGAGGCAGAGAGACATACATACAATGATGCTGTTCAGCATTCGGGTAGATGAGGGCACCAGAGAGCGCAGACTTTTTGGATGGGGTGGGGAAGACTCCCAGTGCCCCCTCTTTCGTACCATTATATATATATATATTTTATGGCGTTGGCTGACGTCGCTACTTTTAGTTTAGATCTAGATATTTTCTTCCAGACACAAGGAACGCTTTTATTCATCATGTGCAAGCAGTTCCAGTCTTCAGACATGTCATTTTAACTTGCAGAGACATAAATCTTAATCAACTGTGGATTTCCCTTTATCTTCTTCCTATTAGTCTCATCATATTAGCTGTTATCTTTTATTCTGATGGATGTTTGTTTCTGATGTTCCTTTCGTTGTTGTTGTTGTTATTGTTGTTGTTGTTGTTGGTGTTGTTGTTGTTGTTGTTGTTGTTGTTGTCGTTCTCTAGGTAATGATGTTGTTTTCAAAGTTTCACTTGTTAATGTTGTTTGTTGTTGTTGTTATCATTATTATTATTATTGTTATTGTCGTTGTTATTATTATTGTTGTTGTTGTTGTTCTTCTTCTTCTTCTTCTTGTTGCTGTTTTTGTTGCTCTTGTTGATGAAGATGATGATAATGATGATGTTGTTGTTGTTTGTTGTTGTTGTTGATGTTGTTGTTGTTGTTGTTGTTTTCGTCATTTGCTCTTTATGATGATGATAACGTTGTTGTTGGTGGTGGTGTTCTTTATCTTGCAATTCTTGCTGATCTGTGGTATTTAATAGTGCTCTTTATGTTACTGATGCCGTTGCCGCTGCTGCACTTCTTGGTTGTTGTTTTTTTTTCTTAAACTGGTGCTGTTGTAGATGTAGCCGTTGTCGGTGGTTTGTTGTTATTGTTATTGTTGTTTTGCTGCTTCTGCTGCTCCACTTATTATTAGTAGTAGTAGTAGTAGTAGTAGTAGTAGTAGTATTCATCTCTCTAACTTTCTCCGGTTCTTGCTCAGGCTGCTTGTCATGACTCGTCTCTGTCTTATTGCATACCTCCTCCTCCTCCTTTATTTCCTCTTTCTCCTCCTCCTTTGTATCCCTTCCATATTTTACGTTTTGAGGCCTCACAGCCAGTACAGATGAGTGGAGTATGAGATGGAATTAGCAGACAGTGTACATCTACTTTGCGCAACCATTACAGGGGTTTTCGGACCTGTTGCAGGGGTACCCTTTTATATTCTATTCGAGTACATGGCAGATTATTCCATTACTATTTTAGATTTTTGAGTCAACAAACTGTATTTTTACTACAGTTTTTTTTCTTCTTTTTTTAGATTTTTTTTTTTTACCTAAAAAAAAATAAATTATACAGTTAGTTTCAAGACATACTGCCATGATCATGACCGTTTTTCCAGTGGTTTACATCATGTAGTATTGATCCAGTTCGAGTGCTCTAGCTGCATGGCTATATATATGTACTTGACAACGAATACGCAAATTGTTGTCGAGTGATTTATGAGGTTTACAACTCGTTAAAATTTGGTAACCCGTAATATTCAGATGCTGTGTTAGTTTGGTGCACAGGTTTTATGAATTAAATGGTAATTTGATAGCAACTGGGATGTAAGTAACAAGGGACGGTCATGCTGGTCAAGTGTTTGTGAGGTACACAAGTCGACACAGTCTGATCATCACTGTATTAAGTGGCATGGGAGTACTGAATTGATCTCTTACTCTGCTTCAAAACAAGTCATGTTGACTTTCCTCTCACACCTTTACAAGGGAGCGGTCAAGCTGGTCAAGTGATGTGTGGGGTACGTAAGTCACCAGAGTCTGATAACCACTGGCATGACATTGACAGGATTGTATCAGTTCTATACACAACCACGTTTCAAGTCATATTGATCTCCACTCTAAATTATTCACACAAACTTTCACATGAGACGGTCAGACAGGTGATGTGTTATATATAGAAAACTGAAGTCATTAAAGCCTGATAACCACTGAAATGACAGTGTTGTCTTTATTCCATACGCTACAACGATTCAAGTCTTGTTGACCTCCACTCTACAACATTCACGCAAACCTCCACCTGTGACGGTCGTGCTGGGCAAGTGATATGTGAGGTACCCAAGTCACAAATGTCTGGTAACCACTGATATGACAGTACTGCATTGATTCCATACGCTACCACAATTCAAGTCATGTTGACCTCCACTGTACATTATTCACCCAAACCTTCATCTGTGACGGTCAGGCCACTCCGGAAATATGGCACGGATCCGCGGAACAGATAATTACAATAATTAAACCACTGTAGTGGCCACAGACTGGCCACTGTCCACCCTGACCCGAGTGGCCATTACAAAAGACAACATGACGGGGTGGGCGGGGTCAGCGTGTTTTGGGGGCGTGGTCACTCGTGATAATGATTGATCGTGCTGAGTGCTTTTTTTGCTTAAGAGAGAGTTTCCTCTTTCCTCTGTTTAGCAGGGCGAATGTCAATAGAGCTGCTTGTGGTCAATGGATCTGCACCCAGAATGCGCCCTTATTGCCCTTACGCCTACTTACTTGTGTCGATAGGATGGTGCATTCATGGAAGAAGTCTATTGATTGAAGGAGGTGCATACGGTATTTAACTGGCCCTTGCATATGGTGAGGCTAGAATGAAGATTGAATGCACTGAGGTCCTATAGTAGCCATCTATTGAACTTAAACTGGTTTGTGAGTGTGTGTGAGTATCAGTCTCTCTGAACAGAGCATCCTGTCTAGGGGACTTTTGAGTACATGTAACACCAAACACACAGAAAGCAATGAGTGTCTGCCACAAGTCAATGGAAAAAATGTGGTGTTTTTCGTCGCCATGGAATCCCTCGAGTTATTTGAATTTATGATATTTTGAATACGTTAAATGAACAAATTTTGTTCATTACACTATAACCAAAAAATAAATCATAACAATAACAACAAAATATAGCACCAGAATCCACGATGTGCCTGTGCTCAGAGTTACTTTCCAGTGAAAGTATGTAATAGAATATAATGTTTTCAGAATTACAGGACCTTGATAAGCACCCAAAGACATGCACATGCACCCGTTATTTCTTTAACCCGCAGATATAAACAGGAACTCTTCCAGTATAAAAACGCGATCTTGACAAACATAACACATAGTCTGGAGAGGAAATTAGCAGTTTGGAGCTAAATATATGACAGGCACTGACGGAAAGGAAAATGTTTGTAATCATGTTATGAACAAAACTACTCAGATTTATACAAAATTTTGGATGGAAAAAGTAGAAGCTGGACCAAAGAGCTGTCTCAAAATTAAAGTCAGAAAGGCGGGCGAGCTAACAAAAACAATACGATAGAGACGGCCAGGCGGGCACAAAGGCCAGCTGCTCTGTTGTCGATGTTTTCCTTCTTTTTCACTCATGGGTGAGTCTAATTTGTGTCAGGTACAAGACTTCAGCGAAGCATTCCAAATGCCCAAGACTATTTGGGAAGAAGAACTACAGCTTTAGTGGTAGTCAACAAAGGTGCACCTGTCAGTGGTGCGTTGTTGTCCTCTCTTTTTCTCCTGCTCCCCTCCATTCACAACACTTTCTAACTTTCTATGCCCATTTTCTTTGTACCGGTCAACGAAGTCCTTTCACTTCATACTTTAACCTCTGGGCAAGTCATAAAAGATTTGCCGTAGATGCATTAATAGCTGGAGCAGATGTTTTGATTATTTCAACCACCTAGAATCTCTTCACCTCATCTCCAGTTTATTACTTTGCTTGCATATATTATGAACATTGTGCAGCTCGTGAAGTAGGTGTGTATGAAGATACAAGATGAACTAGACTGTATAGAGATGTCCTCAATATAATCAACCACAGTGATATTTTCCAGCAAAGATGCAGAATATGCTCAGCAATAAATATGTCTTGCAGCTAGAATCAAAAGTGAGGCGTAGGTCGCTTTCTGGCTAAATCAAGTTTTTTATTTCTTTTATTAGTCAGAACAAAATATATTTAAAGTGGTAGAAGGGCACTCCATATGCAAAACAAAACTCTGAGAAAATTGTGACTAAAGAACAATTTACATACCGTACAATTCTCTCAATATTCCTCACAGAAATTGACATTACAGTACAAGACGGATATTTACCATTCGCTTTAAAAATCAATGTTTTTGTGTAAAGAAATGATTTTACTCTCGATTTGCGCAACAAACAAAAATTTGATACCGGATGGCCCTATTCACCCGCAGAGCCTGATCTAGTGTAGGCGACATAAGGCTAATTTTGACTGACTGCAAGACATTTGCAGATAATAATTATACGAATATCTAATACAGTGGCATGCAATACAAAACAAGGTCGGGAAGAGGAAATCAGAAAGAGATACTCCCATCCAATGCTCTTTACCGTTTGTAGGCCTACTTCTCTGATAAATATCCATCAATCCCAAATCATTTCCTGGTGGTCACCACTATGTAGATGATATAGTTGGTTATGTCGGTTTTACTAACGAAATATACCTGACTGATATCTTACTGATAGTTGCAACACGGAAAAACTGTTTCAAGGGCGTCGTACTCGAACATTGACCATGAAAATACAAGAATTCTAAAAACGGAAAAGGGGCGTGATTTTCAAAAACGCAGCGCAAGTGAAATTCACATGCTGCGCAAACACTGAGCTCAAAAAGCTTTTGTTTTTTGCTGTGGTTCCCTATTGTGGCTATCCTCGCAAGGTCAGCTCTCATCAATGCTAGGAATACTTGGACTCCAACAAGGAATGCGTGCGGCAAATTCACTGAATGATTTCCACTGTTAGGAACAGTGCCTCTTCTGTATTGTTTCTGTCGTGGACAATATTTCATATTTCGAGCGTGTCTGGGCGGGAGGGGAAGGAGGAGGCAAAAAACATTGGATCAAAAATATTTCTAGCCTGTTCCTGATTTCCGCCCTTGACCGACACGCACTCACAACACACACTCAAATAAAACAAAACAAAACAAAATGCTGCCGTCTTTGAATCTATTCTCAGCGCTCAAGGCTGTTGCTAACAGAGTTAGAATTTGAAACAAAGTCAGTAAGGAAGTTTTTCCCGTCTCTAAGAGTTTGTAGTGCTGGAAAGCAAGATGAAAGCCAGAGACAATGAGACACGGGTAAAATTCATTCAAACGAAACTTTATTGCCGAAAGCCTTCAACTCATTTAGCCTACATAGCTAACTCACTCCATCTTTCTAAGTTCCCACGTTCTAAAATGTGTCCACCCCGGCAAGGATCGTTATACAGGAGTCGGCTTAATTTGAACTTTAAGGGATTACATATATCTGTTCATTTTAAGAGAGGTTCACTTAAACCATTAGTTCATACCGAAAGAGGAAAATAACAACAAAAAGAGTGTTTTCTTCTAAACCTAATCTTCAGTTTAAGCAAATTCACTGAATTACGTGGGTCTGGCTCTGGTTCATGATAGGATTGGAACTATCAGTCCCTTTCCCAAGCAACGGGTTACCTTCTTTCTTTCTTTCTTTCTTTCTTTCCTTCTTTCTTTCTTTCTTTCTTTCTCTCCTTCTTTCTGTCTTTCTTACTTTCTTGCCTTCTTTCTCTTTTTCTTCTTTCTTTTTCTTTCTTTTCTTTCTTTCCTTTTCTTTCACCCTTTCTTTTTTTTTTCTGTTTTCCTTACTTCCTTTCGTCCCTTTCTTCAATGTCTCCCTCTTCTTTCCCTCCCTCCCTCCCTCCCTTCTTCTCATTCTCCCTCTCTCTCTCTTTCTTTCTTTCTCTCTCTCTCTCTCTCTCTCTCTCTCTGTCTCTCTCTCTCTCTCTCTCTCTCAACCTCTTCCGACGACTGGTTAAATTCCGTTCTTCTTACATTTCAACGGGTCTCTTCTGACCACGGGCCTGTACTCTGCAGAAGCCTACATCTTCAACACCCCAGTTCTTCATACATTATCCCTGCACCTGCACCCTGTAAAAACAACTCCCATTACTGTTTTAAATTTTTCCTGGACACACAAACGTCAAAGTTGAAGCTCAGACCGCGACATCATCCTAATCTATAGCCCTCGAAAACTGTCAGGTTTGTGGGAGAGACTGCAGCAAGTTATAGATCAAGACTCGTTAAAATCTCTGAAAACACACAGCAACCTTTGTCACAATTTTCTCCTATCTCTGTTCGTTATTTGCTGCGTTACGAACCGTAACTGTTACAGCAGAACACTGATATAAACATTAGACCGGCACAACATATTTAGTAATTAAAATTTATTATAGACATGAAGTGCTTTATATAGCATTTGACCCGTAAGTTTTCTAATAAAAAATATGCTGGGGGCAAATGTAAATGTTCTTTAATGCCATCATTTCGAGACATTTTCGTTTTGTATGTGTTTTACCGCATACTGTGTATACCAGTACTAGTCAAACTGTCTCGCAAGGAGAGTGGGAGCGGAGTGAGGAATGAAAGGGGAAGGGGACTGGGACACAGATTTTGTATCTTGTGGGCAGACAAAACTGTTTAAAATACCATTTCTCTGGGACCTATCTCATTAATTTTTTGCCAATTAATTAAGGTTCCTAACTTCGTTTGTTTGTTTGTTTGTTTGTTTGTTTGTTTGTTTGTTTGTTTGTTTGTTTGTTTGTTTGAAGGATAAGTTTATTCTCCCTTTTTACAGGATCCTTCCCAATGCCTTCAATTTTGTGCTACAACAACACAAGTGTCACTCGCGCTGTTCACTGAAGTTATTTGTGATCGTCTTAGAACACTCTTACTTTAGGAAGATTTCCAAAAGCATTCTTTTACCAATACTTAGCCTTACTATTCCACGCACCTCCCTCAAATTGTTCGTCCTGTGCAAGCATAGTTTAACCGCCGATTTATCTTTTCTTTGGGACGCTAAAAGATACTTCACAATATTCCGCAAAGCTGAAAACTGAGCACGAATCGCCCACTGCACATGTCCATATCACATCCATGTGTTTGACAAAGCTTAATCCCCTCGCTATGAGATGCCTACACGCAGCAAGGGGCGCTGAGCTTGATCATGCAGGATGTCACCTGCCGAGATACGCATTGAGTTGATAATTGGACCTTTCAATTGACAAATTGCCTTATTCTTTGGCATAATGGGTTTAACAGGGATGTTCAAAGCCTCGTCATTTTGCGCGGTTAATTTGTTGAGAGAGATCTACTGAAGTGATGGGCAGTGTCTGTCGGCTGTGACTGATTGGAAGGAAGTGTCATAGGTGATAGTGATCACTTGTTTTTCTTTGGCGTCTTCTGTTAGATTCCATTTCTGTGGTGTTGTGACCATTGTCGTCTTCGCATCGTTGACAGCGCGGGGACAGGGGGATGAGCGTGCTATAGACATATTGATTTTAATGGATGGATGGATGGATGGATGGATGGATGGATGGATGGATGGATGGATGGATGGATGGATGGATGGATGGATGGATGGATGGGTGGATGGATGGATGGATGGATGGTGAAGATGGCGACGACAATGTTGATGATGATGGAGCACTTAATGTGTTTTCTCATTGCTTCAAATAATGATGATGGTGGTTGTTGTTTATCCACTTGTGTTTTTGNGTCCACTTATCTGTTTGTCGTCCATTTGTCAGCTGAGCTGATTTATCCAAAGGCAACAATCTACCCACAGTTTGAAATGATTGTTACAAAGGAAAAAATCAAGACTTCAGCTGAATCTTTAGTCTGACTCTCATACCACTGAGCTGATCGTCTCCTCTCTTCTTCTCTCTCTCCTCGCTCTCCTTGAGTCCTTGACTGTGGTCCGTTTCACTAAGTCTGTCCTAAATGTATGGGTGTCTAAGTCATCATTACAAGCTCTAGCATGTAAACTGAGACTCATTTCTAGGTAAATTAGCCCTCGAATCATCCTCCTATATCAAGATTCCACGAACACTGGAAACGTCAATTAAAGACCTTGGCAGTAAATGGACACACCCATGTCCGCTTTTTACAGTTCCAAAACGAGCGTTCTCACTTCAGGGTGCTATACCAACCCAGAAATTTGAGATCGGGGTTTTAAATGGAAGGGGAAGGGTTGTCGTGAGGTATGTGTCATTTTCCTCCACAAAGGCTTTTTTGATTTTCTCTAAGGTTAGGACACCGTCATCAGCGACAACATCGACAGCTACAACAACACAAGTGTCACTCCCGCTCTTTAGTTTGCAAGATCAGATAAGGTGTGAACCCATTAAAGGGAAGCTATTCTTCTCGCGGTGTGAGTTACGCCCCTTGAATAACGCCACTCTTTCTTCCATTGCTTTGTACTAACGGAAACGGAGATGTACATCACTCTTTCTTTCTTTCTTTCTTTCTTTCTTTCTTTCTTTTTCTATGCTATGCTCTCTCTCTCTCTCTCTCTCTCTCTCTCTCTCTCTCTCTCCTCTCTCTCTCTCTCTCTCTCTCTCTCTCTCTCTCTCTCTCTCTCTCTCTCGCTCTTTTCCTCCCTTTTTCTCATGTGCAAGTATAAGAATCAAAAGCATGCAACGATCTCACGTTGTTGTTTTTTTATATAGTTTATTGGAGGAACAGAGAAGAATATACATGGATTTCCTTCTTTCTCATTTCATTTTTAATGTACTCTCCCCTCATGTTCCTGTTGCTCTTCAATTTTTCCTTCTCTCTCTCTCTCTCTCTCTCTCTCTCTCTCTCTCTCTCTCTCGTTCCCTCCCTCTGTTTTTCCTTACATATGTGTGAAAAGTAGAAGCAGGCGAACTTACAAAGCAAGATAAAAATTTCGCTGAACTGTTCATAAATCTCGAAGCGTTTTATATGATATCAGTTGATCTTCCTGCTGAGAAGGCAGGACCTGCAGTCGCCTTGTAAACTTCTGTAGATGCAAGCCATGCATCCGTCAGGACTTTATCTTTTCACATAGCTAATCGTGTTTAGCGAGAGATATACGCTCTCCCCGTGCTAGATTGCGAATGAGTGACAACATCATTTTGTTTGTTATGCGCCTGTTATTATCAAGCTGTCATTCATCAGACCGTTATCGCACAACGCACGGCTGCATTTTAACGTTGGAAATAATTGCGCCCGCTCGCCTTGCTGGAGAAGACCCCTTTCTTGCACTGACTAATGAACGCATGAAAGCGCTCAGTAAACCTGCGAAATGGCATAAGTAAGTGTAAACAATGCGTAGCCACCGTGCGAGATGGCGAACATTTCAGACGGCTGACATCTCACTCCGTCCAAAGTCCAGCTAGATACGGGTTTCAGTTTAAGTAAACATCAGTCTTCATGACTTTTGTTTCTCGGATATGCTGAAAAATCTTCTTTCAGACATCATGCGAGATGGCGAACATCTCAAGATGGCTGACATCTCACCCTGTCTCAAGTCCAGCTAGACAATGGGTAGCAATCTGAGTAAGCTTCCGTCTACATGATTTTTGTTTGTTTGTTTGTTTCGTATAAGACATGAAGACAATCTACTTTTAGCCGCCATGTTAGAAAGCGAACACCACAAGATGGCTGACATCTCATGCCATCTACATCTTAGCTAGGTAATGAGTTACAGTCTAATTTAGCTTCAGTCTACGAGTTTTTTGTTCTATTGACATAAGAACGACATGAACACTATCTTCTTTCAAAGCCGGAAAAACGCTAGAAAGCCCAACGAACTGTGAGAAGCCAAACAGTCAGCAAGCAAAAAAACCAATCCAAATTCCTGGAACTTGCGTCAAAAACAAAAACTAAAGTGGAAATCCATGTCTCCGCCAAAATATAATAGAAAAAAAACCAAACTGCCAAGTTCTCCACAGCTTAGGAGCGCTGCATGGCACTTTTCAAAGACATTATCAGTAGACTCTTGTTATGACAGTTCCGTATTAAAAGACGTCATATCCTGACACGACATCGTGGCTTTATCACTGGCCAACCTAATGTAAGCATTAGCATTGCTGGGCTTGAAGGTCAAGATTTCTTACTGGTTTTTTGGGGGTTTTTTTGTCCGGAAGTTGCAGAGTTATAGCTTCCAGTAAGTCTCATACTCTCAGGTTCGTCAATTTTCCCTTCTGCTACAACTTCTTTCTAATGTTGTTGTTGTTCTTCTTCTTCTTCTTCTGTTTCTTCCCAGAAGAAACGGAGCAGAAGACTGGAGGCCATAACCCTACCCCTACCCCCAGTTATTAACAATTCGTGTATGAAGCTATATTTTTCAATGGCACATACAAGAGAGAGAGAAGGTGGACGCCATTGAGGTTAAGCTCGTCGCATCAGAGTGCACAATGATTAGTGTACAAATCATTGCCGATGAGGAATAAGCTTCTGGATTTTGTTGTTGTTGTTGTTGTTGTTGTTGTTGTTGTTGTTGTTGTTGTTGTTGTTTTTGTTGTTGTTGCTGCTGCTGCTGCTGCTGCTGCTTTGGGGAGATGGAAGGGAAGGAAGAAAGTTTGTACGAAATCCACCCTCCCAACAGGTGGTTCGCTGCTACACCTCTGTCTTCCATTTCTCCCTCTTCTTCGCCATTTCTTCTTGATGTTGTTTGTTTCTTTCTTTCTTATGTGTTATCTTCTCACTTCACTCCTTCCACTTCGCTGATTTTGAACTCCTCTGGTGTAAACTCTCGCACAGCATTCAGTGTGTTCACTAACTCTTTGATTCTTCAGTGTCTCTCCTGAACAAAGCAAGTGCCACGGTTTGTTACGGCGCTGGTATGTAGGGTGGCCCTGCATTGCGTCGGATTAAAGACATAATCTTGATAAGCCACCGAAGACAAAACACGACGAGGCCCTTTAAACGCTGCCTTGATTTTCTTATCACCGCTTCGCCACCTCACATGGCGTAAGCTCCATCTTTGTAGTGAGCATGTTCTATCAGAACTTACCTCAGCTCCTACTCCCATCATCATCAAGACCTTTATCATCACACCTCGTCATCCTTATCTTCTTTTTCATCGCCTCTTTCCTCGCCACGCCGCACCAACGGCGCGTGAGTGAAAAGCACGAACGTGAGGAATTTCTCCTAATAGAGCGCCCCCCTGCGCATGCACCTTGCATGACTTCCTGTGGTCTGCCAGAGTCGTTCTGACGAGTGAACTTCCGTCTGCCACTTGCCAGTTTGAACACGGAAAATTTACGGAGGTTGTTCGGTACTGTTTAGCAAGCTATGACTTCAAGCCGAGTAATACGAGAAATTCAGGACGAAGAGCGACAGAAATACGGTAGAAACTACATAATATTAACACTACCACTTGGAGACATCATGATACCAGTGTAAGGGAAGCGTTATGTAACGCCAGTGCATTTCATAACGACGCTGCCACTTACATCCATGAAATCTGACATGCCTCTATTTTTGTCGATGCCGAGTTGCCAGTCGGCCTTAGTTAATCAGTATAGAGAGGCTTACATTTTTCAAAGCCAATTCTTCTTTGTAAGAATAATAACCGTCAGTTGTTGTTTAGAATATCCTGGACAAATTTTTTAAATTGTTTCCCTTGGTAAGAGTTTACAGTTGTAAAGTCGCGCCGCGTTTTGTTGTCTGCCGTCGGAATGCTCGGAATGTTCCGTATAAGAAATTCCCTTTCTAGTAGTGCTTCTTGGCATGTCCATTCCATTTGAATAATGGGTGCTGTTGCTAGTCTTTATAATTAGTGCAGACCTTAAACCACGTCTGGGCCTGTGACACAGATATTGGTGTTGGCATAGGGTCAGAAGCCCAGGGGAACAGAAATTTAAGGTCTGGGAACTCAGGGTTCAAAGTGCTAAAGATAAGTTTTTGTTTAACCCGAAAAGAACATTTTAAGTGGTTTTTGAAATAAAGGAGAACAGCGTGTGAATAAGTGTTCTTTACATGTGAGACAAGCGAGTTTCTTTAGTAGCAGTGACTATTTCATACACCTACACCGAAGACTAGGAAGGGTGTTGGTCAGATGTCGTCACGTGATTCTTAGTTTTGATTGACAGCTGATGGGAGCGATAACGAAGATAAAATTGTTGAGAAGACCTGGAGGCGTTGGAGGTGTTTTAATGGCTTCCAGCCAGGGTTATATGCGGTCTGTTCTATTGATTTACTTACATGTTTGAGTACATGGAGGTCTAAATGTACTATGGATGGATGAATTTATTTACATGTTTGAGTACAGGAGCCCTGTGTGTACTGAAAGGTCTCACTGCTTTTGGTGTTGGGTGGTATAAGGACATAGAGCACTGGGCTGCAGTAGTATAGTGAAGAGATAGTAATGGTTCTTGTTCTTGTTCTTGTTGTTGTTCTTCTTTTTTTTCTTCTTCTTCTTCTTTTCTTCTTCTTCTTCTTCTTCTTCTTCTGCTTCTTCTTTTTCTTCTTTTTCTTTTTCTTCTTCGTCTTCCTTTTCTTTTTCTTCTTCTTCTTCTTCCTCTTCTTCTTCTTCTTCTTCTTCTTCTTCTTCTTCTTCGTATTTTTCTTCTTCTTCTTCTTCTTCTTCTTCTTCTTCTTCTTCTTCTTCTTCTTCTTCCTCGTCTTCTTCTTCCTTTTCTTCTTCTCCTTCTTCGTCTTCTTCTTGTCCTTGTCCTTGTTCTTGTTCTTGTTGCAGCTGCCAAATGGGCGGGTCTTATTAAGCTTCCTGATTATTAACCTCCTCCTTACGTCAAGTTGTTCATGCGCTTATATCACCACATTACAATGAAATTATAAGCCTAGTACGTAGGTCTCTAAGAGTTAGGGTTTTACGACGCTTCAGCACGATTAAAGCTATATTGTGACCCCTGTACGAAAGAGTTATTCATTACATAGGAAAGTAGACGTGGAGGTGCGTTGAATACGACACGGGAATGTTATTTCTAAGACGTGCATACACGTCCAAGCGCTGTTTGGACTAAAGGACCAGGACGAACAAGTGCGTCATACTATATTGAAAAGGTTAATGTCCGTGTTTGTACTAGAAGTGTCATAGAATGTTTCCTTCTTAGCATCTCTCTTCTTTTCCATCACCAATGATTTACTATTTTTCTTTTTTCATTTCGTCTTAGTCTGTGGCGAAAACTCCAACCCTTCCTGCCTGCCTGCTTGCTTGCTTATCTGCCTGTCTACCTGCCTGCCCTCTCCTGCCACCCTGCCTGCCTGCCCGCCAGCCTGACTGTTTGCCTGCCTGTCGACCCGCTTGCCTACCTGCCTGCCTGCTTGCTAGCCTGCCTTTCTATCTACACTTCAACTGGAATTTTCATTTCTCTCACAAGCCTGCTGCTTGTCTGATTGTCCATCTATCCGTCCTCCAACCTGTCTGTATATCTCTGTCAGTATATTGCCTATCTGCTTGCCTGCCAATCTATCTATCAACCAGCCTTTCTGCTTGAATGCTACCATCTTGCCTGCCTATCTCTGCCTGTCTACTCAGTTCTCTGCCTGCAGGCATGTTATTCTGTCTGCCTCCTTCTGCCCATCCACCTACCTATCTACCTAGTTTTTAGCCTGTCTGTTCTCTAGCTGCCTTTTATCTCGGTCTGCAACCCTCTCCGCCAAGGACATTCGTCTGATTTCCTCTCTCTCTCTCGCCCTCCAGACTTCTTCTACACATTCATTCAACAACCTGACCACCCCCCACCCTCATCTCCATGACTCACCTCCCAACCACCCCTTCCTCCNCCCTCGACACCATTCGCAATTCCGAACTCACACGCTGTGGTACTCAAGAGCTCCAACTGGATGTACCTCCAGACCGCTCCAAGAGGCTGAGAATGTTAGACCACTTGAGTCCCATATTGACATTACCTTTCAGTGACAAGGCAGAAAAGGTTAACCTGGAGAGATATCAAGAGGCACCACTGCTTAATCTTGTCTAGTCTGTCGCTAGTCTCAACACAAAAAAATCAGTTCCTTCTAGGGCACAAAGACATGCCAACGCATCTGGCAGTCTTGGCAAGCTGAGGATGAAGAATGCATACGAGGAACCAAATAAACAAACAAACAAACAAACATGCAAAAATCTCCATCTGATTCTGGATTCAGCATTGTGGTCAGATGTGGATGAAGGAAGAGGGTTCTCAATCCACAAGGTTCCATCATCGATGCTGTCAGTGTATGCGCCCTATTATCAGAGAATCAGTAGAGAGAAAAGTAAGTGATGAAAGAGGAGAAGGAAGAAGAAACAACAAAAGACAAATCTGGAGAGGGAAGAGAAAAATGGTACGAAAGAATGGGGAGATAAGTTTTTTTGGTCTCGTCACGTGACCAAGGGACTGTCGCTCACGCATTGGTTTGATTACATGCTCTACGCATGAGTGGCTGCTCACCATTCATCAAGAATAACCTGTCATATTCGGAGCATGTAAGCAAAAGAATGTGTAAACGACAATCCTTTGGTAACGCGAGGAAACTGTAAATACCTAAATGATCAATAAATTTGTTCTGTTTCTACTATTCACCTGATAATAATGAAATTCAGCCTTTTCAGTCTCATAAATGTTTACAAGTTGGTCATTGCAGAAAACAATGTTTTAACTTGCACATACTTCTCTATACTGTGGTCAGCAAGAAGTCCGTCAAATTCACCTTCCTGAAAGGCTTTGAAAAACAAAACAAAACAAAAAAAAAGCAATCAGGTCAGCCAACACCCACTTTTAATTTATTTCACCGCTCTGTTTTCTAATCAGAACGCTTTGTTAAATGACCATAACCATTGCACAGCCATTCACACCTTCGTGCCTCTCTCTGAAGCCAGTGCAAATACTTATACGTGATTGTTTTGTTTTGGCTGACTGATACGGAAAGTTAATTCACGGCCATGAATAAATAAATACATGTCTTTATATGTCTTTAAAGAAGTCACGACAAGGAAGGCAAGATTCAAGATTCAAGATTCAAGATTCAAGAAAGTTTAATAGCTCATGACAACATGACATATGAGTATCCAAAAATTATTACTAAAAACTGAACAATAAACAACAGCATAAACAAATAACAATGATAATGACAGATGTAAATCAACAAACCAACACTAATGCCTGAGGGTACTACATTGTATATATATATATATTAAGTAAACAATCGAAATAAGTTGATACTATGTAAAGTTCTTCATAATGATGATTATTAAACTACTGACTAGTTGTAAAACTTGTGTAAAATTTAAATTCTTTTGCATTCTCAGTCGTTTCCCTCGGTCAGTTCTTCACTCAATTACTTCCTCATTCAAGAAGAGAAAAAAAATAGACGATAACAACAATGAAAAAGGAAAACATGAGGAAGAATATAAGAAGGTGAAAGGAGGCGAAAATAATGATGCTCTTAATCTAAAGCAATTTCCTTTCATACCTTTGAATCACATAAATGGCCTGCGTGTACTCTTAAATGACATTTTTTAAAAGCTCACGTTTTCTAAGAGGGGAAGCATTAACTTCGCTGTTTTATCAGTGTTTATCCTCATAAAGTTTCAGGACTCATAATCTTTTATACACATTTTTACAGAGATCAAGAAATTGTTGAATTTATTTCATGCTCGGCGGAGAACGAAATGGAAACAGGGTATCAAGTTGAAAGAGTGGCTAGTGATAAAAATGAAGAGTTTGGATTAGGCAATTATATGTAATGTGATTGAAGAATTAAATCTTTGTTTCTTGTCGTACTGAAAACTTTCTATTTTCATCCTGCAACCTCACCCTCTATTAAAATTTAGCTCCTCCGTTCTGTTAGCCGCCAGTCTTACTATCTATTCTCTGTCTCTCTAAGAGAACTGTGTCGCTGAACCAGAATGACCTCAACTTGAGCTCTCCCACAAGAGCAATCCTGATTCTTAAGTATATCTTATAGCAAAAAAGCCAATATTAATATGACATTCTTCTTCTTCTTCTTCTTCTTCTTCTTCTTCTTTCTTCTTCTTTCGTCTTCTTCTTCTTCTTCTTCTTCTTTTTTCTTCTTCTTCTTTTTTCTTCTTCTTCTTCTTGTTCTTCTTTTTTTTTCTTCTTCTTCTTCTTCTTCTTCTTCTTTTTTTTTCGTCTGCTTCTTCTTCTTTTTCTTCTTCTTCTTTTTTCTTCTTCGCTTCTTCTTCTTCGTCTTCTTCTTCTTCTTTTTTTTTTCTTCTTCTTCTTCTTCTTTTTCTTCTTCTTCTTCTTCTTCTTCTTCTTCTTCTTTTTTCTTCCTCTTCTTCTTCTTCTTTCTTCTTCTTCTCTTTCTTCTTCTTCTTTTTCTTCTTTCTTCTTCTTCTCTTTCTTCTTCTTCTTTTTTCTTCTTCTTCTTTTTTCTTCTTCTTCTTCTTTCTTCTTCTTCTTCTTCTTCTCCTTCTTCTTTTTTCTTCTTCTTCTTCTTCTTTTTCTTCTTCTTCTTCTTCTTCTTCTTTTTCTTCTTCTTTTTTCTTCTTCTTCTTCTTTTCTTCTTCTTCTTTCTTCGTCTTCTTTTTCTTCTTCTTCTACTCTTTTATCTTCTTCTTCTTCTTCTTCTTCTTTTTCTTCGTGGTAATCATCTGCCAAAATGGCATGGATACTATTCAATCTACGCAATATCCAACAAATGGAAGGAAAAGAAGCATAGAAAGACGGGGAGTGACGGAGAGACAGAAAGAGAGAGAGAGAGAGAGAAGTAAAGACATGCTTTATTTCAATAATTTCTGTTGACCCCATTTTCTCTCTCCTTTGAGATTTTGCGCTT
Organism: Ellobium chinense; assembly: GCA_033807755.1. Lineage (NCBI taxonomy): Eukaryota > Metazoa > Mollusca > Gastropoda > Ellobiida > Ellobiidae > Ellobium > Ellobium chinense. Next base: position 2,969,788 of record JAWQUT010000043.1, read on the forward strand.
TAAACATGGGATATCTCATCAGCGTACGCATTACCTTATAGCATTGATGCTGCTGCTGAACCATATTATATTCTTAGTAGCNTTCTTCTTCTTCTACTCTTTCTTCTTTTCTTCTTCTTCTTCTTCTTCATGTTAATCATCTGCCAAAATGGCATGGATACTAATTCAATCTACGCAATATCCAACAAATGGACGGAAAAGAAGCATAGAAAGATGGGGAGTGACGGAGAGAAAGAAGGAGAGAGAGACAGAGAGAGAGAGAAGTAAAGACATGCTTTATTTCAATAATTTCTGTTGACCCCATTTTCTCTCTCCTTTGAGATTTTGCGCTTTAACGATGGGATATCTCATCAGCGTACGCATTACCTTATAGCATTGATGCTCCTGCTGAACCATATTATACTCTTAGTAGAGTTCAACATTCAGAGTTAATGTTTCTCTCTCTCTCTCTCTCTCTCTCTCTCTCTCTCTCTCTCTCTCTCTCTCTTACTCTCTCTCCTTCCCTCTATATGCTATGCGTCATTCTTTCATCCCTTTCCATAAACCCTTTTCAAATTCCTTTTTCCTTTTCATCTCTTTATCCACTGCCTCTCATACAATCTCTACAAGAAGTGAAAGTGCGTTACAAGAAGTGCAGCCCACTTAGTGATGGCTACCAGTAATGCTTCAACAACAATGACCGACCACTCGCCACCCTCACATCAAAAACAGTCTTTCCTTTGACCCTCAGGCGTTTTAAGGCTCATAAACGGTCTCTCTAAATTGAATCAAAACGTTGGAAAGGCAGTCACCATATCGCGCCCCCTGCAGCCAATCGGCCCTATGACTCCTTTTGTCCGTTTGCTCTAAAGACTAGTCATAGATATACTATTTCAGCAGTTCTCAAAGTGTTTTGAACAGAGTCTCAACTGCACATCATAGCATAGGTTGTGGTGTCCTGCAAACACTAATTTCATGACTCTTTCTCTGTCCATTTTCTCCAAATACTCGTTTATTAAACATACTACTTTAGCGGTTTTCAGATTGTGCTTTACGGAGTCCCGTTAGCACGTCCCCTGTAGCCATTGTGTCTATGACTCTCTCTAGCCATTAAAATTTGCTCTAACCACTGGTCACAGACATCCTGTTTCAGCAGTTCTCAAATTATACTCTGCTGAGTCCCAGTTGCACATCATAATATACTTATCATAGCATCTTGCAGTCACTGTGCCCTTGACTCTCTCTTTGCTCAACACTAGTCAAAAAAGATACTTTTTCAGAAGTTCTCCGTTTTACTCCACAGAGTCCCAGCTGTACATTTATGTCGTAGCACACTGCAGGCACACTGCCTACAACTTCTTCATACTTTATGTACAGACTAGATTAGTCATGGACTCACTTTATCAGCAGTTCTCAAAGTGTAGGCCGCCGAGTCTGAGCAATGCATCGTATCATACGCCCTGTGACATCAGGACTTTAGTCACTGTAGTGACTAAATCAGCAATTTTCAAATTTTACAGTCCTTTGACCCATCGATTCTTGATATTATGATAATGTATTACATGTGCCAGTCCCGTCTTCACGCAATACCAAATCAGCAGTTCTCAAACTGGACTCTGCCAAGTCGTAGCGGTCCATCAGAATGATTACACCCCCAAGTACCATTTTGTCCGTGTCTTCCTCGAGGCCCTTTTGATAAGCAATATTGCTTTCATATTAAATCAGTGGTTCTCAAACCAGATTCTACAGGGTTCCAGTGATCCATCGAAAAGGATATATTTCACTAGAAGAATCTGACTCTTGCTTCGGTCAGACAGGTGCACGATATAAATTTACAAACAGAACTAGCCTGTTCTTAAACATCTAATTTACTCTAACATAATCGTGGCGCCGTGGGGAATAAAAGAATAGCTTAGAACCACGGTCAAAGCAAACATGAAAGATTTGTAACTTTATTTTCTCTCTCTCTCTCTCTCTCTCTCTCTCTCTCTCTCTTTTCTCCTTTTCTCGCTTATTCACATTTTCCACGTGCAGGCAAAGAGAAGCTACTGTAAAAATTCCAACATTCAAACGTCCAAGATTTCACTTACCCACCCACCTACCCTCTCCCTTTCTCTATCTCTCCCAATCCCACCCTATCCCCTGTCCCCCCAACATACTTTAGCACGCCAGAGAAATGTTAAATGTGCAGCACTGCAGGTTCTAATGTCCCATACTGAAAGGAGTGCGATTTAAGATTATAGCTCCGATCGCAAGAGACGAGGGTCACAGCCTCTGGGGTGCCAGGGTAAAACCCTGATGCTTTCAGCAAAACAGCAGCTGTGTTGGAAGTTTATGGGTTAAACAGTAAGGTAAATCACAGCGGCATAGTGTTTATTGTTGGTGTGTGCATAATCTTTCCTGGTCGTGTTTTGCATATAACGAACATCATCCTGGAGTTGTAGGCGACTTCTTTTCTCAGGAATTCCTATAAAGAGTAGCATTTTGTGTGCGAGAGAGAGAGAGTGTGTGTGTGCGTGTATTATGTGTGTGTGTGTGTGTGTGTGTGTGTGTGTGTGTGTGTGTGTGTGTGTGTCTGTCTGTCTGTCTGTCTGTCTGTCTNTATGTGTGTGTGTGTGTGTATATGTGTGTGTGTGTGTGTTTGTGTGCGTGTTTGTGTGTGTGTATGTGTGTGTGTGTCTGTCTGTCTGTCTGTCTGTCTGTCTGTCTGTCTGTCTGCATGCTCTTGAGCGAGGGGGATAGAAAGAGAGAGGAGGGAGGGGGACATTTCGAGGCTCTAAATTCTAACTGTTCTCTTTAACATCCACCATCTTCTTCATTATTATTATAGCAGCACCACCATCATAATCAATGTGCACAGGGCCGTCTTACCCGCAGGGCACTATGGGCAGTAGCCCAGGGCCCCGGGCTCTGGGGGGCCCCGGGTGTGAATTTTTTCAGACACATGGTAGGCCTATAGACTTAACCTTTTACTTTGTATCAAGAAGGTAAGGGGCCCCGTGGGGCCTGAGTGCCCAGGGCCCCCGAAATACTTAAGACGGCCCTGAATGTGCATGATAACAATACTACTCTACGTTCCCGCATTCTCTCTCCTTTCTCTCATACTCATCCTTCTTGTCTCTTCACTCTCCATATTTCATTGCCAGATTTTTCGCATTCAGCTTTCTCCTCTATTTTTTCTCACGTATTGTTCTCTCTCCATTTCTTTTCCTTCTTTACTCCTCTTTACTATGTTTTGTACTCTTCCCTCATCGAGAGCTTCTGTTCTAAAAGTTTAATGTATTTAGTTTTAAGTTTAAGAAATCTGATTTTAAACATGAAGGTTTTAAGTGAACAAAGGGTGTACAGAGGCTGAACTGCAGTGTCTCGGTCTTTCAGGCATGAAAAAAAAAAAGTCTCTCTTTTTGTTTATTCATTTAGCTTTATCCACTTGGAAAAGGCGGATGGATTGACACCATTTTAGTTTCTCTTTACCTCATGAGTGGCAGACAGCTTACTATAAGCTGAGAGCAGAACAACACCATTTGAAGTTTTCCATAATAGTTTTTGTTGTTTTTTTTTAAAATTATTATTGTTATTAATTCTATAAGGGCCTACTTAGTCATAACTAAATTCTTGGCATTAATGGCTAACACTGTGACGTCACCCTGCCATTACACGCGTCCACCCTGTCAATACTATGAATCCCCTGACTCAGTCAACAGTCGCAAATGACCAGAGGATTATCAGAGAACAAAGACTGATGAAAAAGATGGAGATGGAAGAGAAAGCCACCCGTCTGGGAACCATATGATAACAATCAGGTGTGATCGCCTTCACAAAATGAAGGTGAAAACGAGGTAAACTTCTGGTGTATCGGGTTCCATGCGCGGCCCCTTTGATTGGCCCCGGTGAAACGGGTGCATTGTGCTAGAGTAATAACCGAAACACAGCGAAACAGACAGGCAAAACACATAGAACATATCACATACACAAACTGGCAGTGATTTACTTTGCGTCGTCGTTCTGCTGGAGTTCGGCTCTAGAGGTGTAACTACTGTCCAATCCGCAATTGGAAAGTTACAATTAAAAGGAATTGCGGCTATCCAGTAGAGCTGGAAAAGAGCCATTCCTGTCGATGGTCACGGTTACTGATTATCTATTCTGCCAGAGATGAAAGTAGTCATTGGTCAGTGCTTTTACCTTATAATAATACAGTAGACAACGGTTAAAGCAAAAAAGGTTTAACCGGAAGTACCTCTAAGACGAAAGGAAACAAAAGACCTCGTTTGTTCTCTTCGTTTTACTAGTTTTAGGCCTCTAAATGGAGGAAAATAAAACGGGCTTTCTATAATCTAGTCTCTTATTTTCTATTGTTTCTCTGTTTAAATCGAACTTATCCCGTAAGTCTTTGGTCGCATGGATTTCGTTTTAACCGTTATCTGCTGTAATAATGTTAACGAAGATCATAATTCTCGTGTCCAGGCTGATGGCCGCTCACGCGATTATAACCACGACAGGCCACATCACTCAAAGACATTCACAGCTCCTCTACGGGCGATGACCACCAGTTTCCTGACAATATCTTTCACTGCTTGTAGCTAAATACTCTTTTTTCAGAAGGTTGGGCTGAGAAAATGTGAATAAAATGTTTTCCCTTACCATCACTATCCATAGTGGAAATTGAACCCAGACCTCTAGATCCTGAGTCCAGTGCTGTAACCATTCCTCTACGATGCTCCACAGCACTCTGTTATCTGAAAGATGTCGCCAATTAAGCAGAAATTGCGATAAAGCGGATTGCGATTAAACGGAGTCGATTGATACTTGTCTCAGCTTCCCTAAGCGGTCTGGCTTGGCCTCTTTGTTTGGGGTACGCTGTCACAAAACAAAAACAAGGTATGTGCAATATTTGGAGGTTTCATGGCCCTATGTTGCCGGGGTACCTTCCCAGAAAGAGAAAGATTTGACTGATAATATTTTTGCTTTGGCAGATGTCGTGAGGCGCTGCTCACCGGTGTAACGCGTTTAACGTTTTAGCGAGTTTGTTTTGGAAATCTCTTCGACCACACTTGAATATAGAGTTCTATGCTGGCGTAAAAGGACGTATTCCATAACTTAGATCAAATGCAAATTTAGAATGATTTTGTTCAGAAGTTTAGTTCAGACCAGTTCTGAGCACGGTATCAGAATTAGTATAACTCTCAAAAACTTAAAGAACGTAACCGTTTTATGAGGAGTTACGTCTCTCAATGCTTGCATGCGGTTGCAGTTCTAAATCTCATTATTGTAGAATACGGCGTTATACGTTAACACGGATGATGTATATCAAAGAGCATGTCAGGATTACAAATATCCCAGCCCAAGTCTGATATAATTGATCACCCAAAGCAAAGAGAATAACACGGCTGTGTTTTTGGAACGCGTGTATTCGAGTGCATGCGTGGGAGACAAGAAAGGCTTGATATTAAATAGACGGGTTCGTTGGTACACCTACTTCTTAATTCTTAGAGAGGGTTGGTTGGATAGTAAGCGCCGTCTGTATTCAATGATATGATTCAACTTTCTTAAACACATGCGAAATTTCGACAATCATGAAACGATTTTCACGCAATGTTACCAAAAATAAAGGGAAATAAAATGGAACTGAGATCAAGAAAATAAAAAGGAGACAGAAAAGAAAGAGAAACAAATATGCTTTACGGTAATGCTTCTAAAGAGATGGTGTGTCATCTACGCAAAGGAGAATATATTTCTTTATTTTTTTCTTTATATGTTGTTGATGTTCAAAGCAATAGGCCCTTCATGAAACGGCAAAAGGTGTGCCGCTTTTTTCTCTTTGAAATAAGGAAAACGGGGGGAGGGGGGTTTAATAGTTATGCTCTCCAAGATATGAGAGGGGGGGAGATACATTATACGCTAATGAACAATTCTCTGTCATTGCATGCCCACGGCGTGATAGATCTATTAAAAAACTGAAACTGAATTGAATATATATATTTTTAATGACGCCTAAGACATTATCAGCTATTAGGCTAATGTTACATATAAATGCTTCGTGACCTGGTAATTTTGATGGAGTTTTGCTGTTTGTTCGTTCGCCAAAAATTAGATCTGCATTTTTCTTTTGCTCTATGACGCTGAAAATCTCACCTCCTGCCTATGACTGGCACTGCATCCACACTTTCACACGCAGAGCATGATAACAACTTTCTTACGCTATTAAGTCCATATCCAAATTCTTCTGGTGCGAAAGTGCTAATTTGGCAAGTTGACTTTGAAAGCTAAAACATGTCATTAGCTCTAGTTTCCTGCCCCGGCTGTATTATGCCAGACATTTTTTGTGCTCTGCACCAAAGTTTCAAATTGGCCAGATGATTTTTAGTGACAGGCTCTGTTTTCACAGGCACCAGGATATTAGTTCAGCATCTTGGATTCTTGGGAAAGAAAGAAAAGTTGGGAAGGGAGAGCCATAGGCGAGGGATGAGTAGGCGTGGAACGAGAAAAGAGGATGGAAGGAATCGGGGCTTGCTTGCTTGTTTGACTTCTTGGTTGCTTGCATGCTGACTGGCTGCTGGCTGACTGGCTGGCTAGCTGGCTGGCTGGCTGGTTGACTGGCTCGCTTGCTTGCCCACTCCTTTGCTTGCTCGTTTGTTCGTTTCTCTTCTTGCTTGCTCGCTCGCTTGCTTGCTTGTAGTAGTTTAAATCATTTGTGAAAGCATCTTGGTTTTGACTGATACCGGTTAGCTCTTTCAATAGGGACGAATAAGGGATACTTTTAGTAAACCGTCCGTCTCAAATAACTTCCCACCAGACCCACTCTGAAATCCTGGCAAGTTTTGTAATTTCATAAAATCTAGGTAAGCTTTGTATGCACATAAAAAAGTTGTTCACTCCAGCATTTTCCGGCAGTGATTTGCAGAATTTTGCAAGAGACATAAAGTAAGCATTTCGTGCGTTTTCATAACAGTCATATTATTTCTTCATAAGCGAATGCCACACTTTCAAAGTAAGAACCAGTAGGGAGTTATTTGTGATGGGCAGACTAGTATATACTGTATTCGATTCAACTGCTTGAAATCTGTTTGACGCTTTGACTGTTATGTTAGTCTGGAACTAAACGAAGATTATATCTTAGAAGATGGCTTATCATTATGAGCGTGGGAGAGGAGGAAGGGGGGTATTTTCCAAACCTAAAGTCTGGAAGGAACAACAACAATAAAATCTTTAAAGGTTAAGAAATACGACCTCCCAATACTAAACTACTAACCAAACCGCTGTCATCCTCCATTCTATGTCCGATTTCTTATAAGTAAGAGGGAAAGGAAGATATTTTGATGGTGCTGACCCCTCCGTACCCTTCTGGCTGGCGACACTGTTGCAGAGTGAGCGAGAGAGTGAGCAAGCGAGAGAGTGAGCGAGCGAGAGAGAGACGAGGGGAGGGGCAGAAGGGAGCTACAACGGCGCTGGCGTATGTTGGATACCATCCCTTCCTCAGACACGATGGAGATATTATTTACATACACATGCTGGTACATCACTTGGTCAGGCGCTGGGGGAAGAAAAAAAAAAGATTCCGTACCCTAAGGAAAAATATACAGAGAAACATCAAGGCAGTAAAAACTTGTTGAAATATTTTCCTAACACGTTTCCCTCGAATTCACACGTCATTCAAACGCTCGTTGCCGGAAAGCAGATGTCTCTGGCGTCTGGAGCTCAAACGAGGCTCGGCCGAGTGCGGCTCCCGTGCGCAAATTGAAGACGCGCTCCAAGCTATTTCACCACATTTTCCAACGTGTAAATCCGTCGTTGAAACTCACGGGGTTCATTTGATGAGCCGGGGTGTAACATTACGACATTTGTTAAACGTTTAACCCTTTTTTATGCTACCAGGCTATTTTACAGATAAAAGAGAACATAAGGGATTTCTTCTGAAGCGGTATGGTTGTCTATGGGTATGCTGAGTTAACCGCGATTTTTTTCTTTCCCCTTGAACATTTCCTACAACTTCTTTTCTTTTAAACATTTCAGAGTTTGCGCAGTAACGATGGGATCTCACATCATTATAAGAATTACATTAACTCTGCATTTTGAACGCTACCAAGGGTACATTCAGCACCGATGCACCAATGTAATTCTTACGATAATGAAGTATCTCATCGTAAATGCGCAACCCTTCAATTATTTCCTCGATATCTACGTTTTATTTATTCAAGATCATCAACAGACTTTTCTGATACTCAGTGCGGAAATGTATTGAAACTATACAGCTTTTTGGCTTGGAGTAATTAAGAAAGCTCGAGCAGCTGTCTGATGTTTTGCAGCATGACCGTATTTGCGTTGCCTTAAAACGTCACAATTTTTTTTTCCATAATGTACACTGTTTGATCATAATCTCATCTCTGATTCATTGCCAAACTGTTGTCTTTTCTCTACCTAGTTGTCACTCCTAAACTTCGCAAAATGGAAATTCCGCGGCGATACGTCATTAAAGTGTATATAGATAGATATATAGATATGAATATAGACAGGAAATGCTCTTACTCGGAGAGCGAAGCAAAAGAAGATTTTTAGAGGAAGATACCCCTAGCTGGCAAGTAGTTGGGCCCTGTGACTTGTTGACGCTTTAAAGAGGCTGAGCAACACTAAGTTTATGGCTCGCATCATAATTAGTCGATACCAGAAGTGATTCAGCTATGGGTGTTTTTTTTCTCTATTATTGTTTTTATTATTTTATTTTCGGCTGGAAGAGTCCCGATGGAAAAAGAAAAGTTTTCAGTAAAAAGAGATGTACTTATCTACTTACTTTGCTATTGACAACAAAGTGCTCTATTACCCGATAAATGTAATGTTGCGATTAAGTAGATTGCTATCAAACATGGTTAGTCGAGTGTGCAGTGTCACGTGACATCAGTGGCGCATATTTCAATGCTTGTCATGCTGTACATGATTCACCATCCAGACAGCTTGAAGCAGTGTTGCCACCATTAGGAATTTTTCTCCTACGAAGGGGTAAAATGACTTTCGGAAAAGTCATTCCCCCTGCATAAGGGAAAATCTCTTTTCGACATTTGTTTGGGAAAATCGTGACATGTAGGATAAAATATATGAAATGCCTTTTTGTTGCTGTTGTTGTTGTTTTTGTTGTTGTTGTTGTTGTTGTTGTTGTTGTTGTTTTTTAGGGTAAAGTTATAGGATTTTCTTCACTAAATTTGCTTCGACATTGTCCACAGGGAAATATAGTGGAAAAAAAAAATCACTCTCGTTGTAGGGAAAAAGCACATGATCATGGCAAACAGCTTATTTTGATAAAACTGTTATGCCAGTGTAAGGCAAAGGAATTATAGTCATGGAATATACAGTATTTCCTGTCTATGTATTTCTGGTTAACTAATAGACAGCAGTGACAACTTGGGCGGTGAAACTGTTTGTGTAGTGTAAAAAGAAACAAAAAGAGGAGGTGCGAATGACAATGATTAACATGCGCCCTGACAAGATGGGCTGGAAAGACTGGAAATTCGGGCCATGGGTAGTGGGGATGGGAGCGAGGAGCGAATAACAGTGAAAGGAGGGTTGAGGGGAGGAATGTGTCTTAGACAGTTTAAAGTGAGGTTTGGCATAATTCGAGATTAGGTTTGAATCTTTCTACTGTTTTCAGCACAGCACTGCTGATAATTTCTGAATAATTATCAGACCTGGGATTTGGTGCCAGATTCCACATTCAGATTCAGATTAAAAATGTTTGTTAAAGGCGCTGTGGCCTATTCTAACGGTTTTTCAGGACATGTATACAAGGATACAATATAAATAAGATAACACTTTAGAGAGCGCCATGAACTCTTACTCTGTCTTTCCAAATCTCTCTCTGTTCTGTCACGCGTTTCTATCTTGTATTCAGACTTAATGCATTTGCTCACATTTGCCCAATATATATAATATTATATCTTCTTCATTTGAATTTTCACATTTGATTTTTCCCTTCTTTCTCCTTTCACACGCTCCTCCACCCCACCCCCCTCCAAGACACACACACATATTCACATCCNCCTACTGCTTTCGTACAAGTGCATGTATGTGTAGTTATGTGTTGTCAAAGTTTGCAGTCCTTAACGTCACTCTAAAAGGATGAAAAATAAGAAAAATACTCGAACTGAACACGTCGTTAGAGAATTTTCATCATGCTTAATCCGCTGACAAAATGACGGGCATTCTAGCTCCACCATCAGAGTGAAGTCACTTGTATTCAGACTAAACTCATTTACTTTGCCCAACCTTAATAAATCTTTTAAAACGTATATTATTATTATTAGCAAAGTTTCAGGTGTAAGACAAAGCATACCAAGACCCTCTTGTCAGCCAATCCCGTGTCAGCAGTCCGTCAACAGCTGATGAACTAAACCAGGTCAAAAGGGGCAACAACTTTCGCTGAAAAACCAGTCATTAGAAAACAATTTCAGTCTCATCATATTTGTCAATGCTAGGCGATTAGCACGGTGTTAAAACAACGCTTGAATATGTTGAAAGTAAACAATGTGTGCCTAGAGGCCTCATACATGTAGGCTTTCGTGGTTGTGTGATTCATAATCCCATAAGGATTTTTGTTAAGTTAAATATTATTATGGTGTGAGAAATTGTAAGGAGAGATAGGAATGAGGTGAGGAGAGGTGGAGAGGGAAGAGGAGGAGAGATAATGTGTAATCGTCATATTCATTTTCAAAAATCTCGGTTGCAATCCAGAAAGATCTAGAGATTTGTTACCTCTTCTCTTCTATTCCTCCATACGCTGAGAAAGATTGTGCGTTATTTTGTCCGAGGACCGCATAAAATGATGACGTCACCTGCTCGCTGTTTCATGATAGTAACACGAAGAAAGACTTATGGTGATACACAAAATGACTTTATCTCAGATAAACTGAGAAGCTGAGAGCATGAGAGTTATCATTTGAAAGAGCTTAAGCCTCTTGCGTGCCTCATACTTTCGGTTATTGGCACCTATTGTTATTTTGCTTCTTTCGGTCCTATAAATGGAATATGTTATTCTACAAATTTTACTGGAATTTCGGAATTTTGTTCAAATGGAGTTTAAAGTAATTCTAAAATCCAGGGAAAAAAAATGGGAGGGAGAGTGTCTGTGCCAAATTTTTTTCACAAATCTCTTTCACAAATAGTTACCTCGCCTTTTGACTTGCTCCCTAATTTTTCAATAGGCTGGTTTCGACTGTGTGCTAATATAATATAGGCTTAACACACTTTATTTTTACATGTATATGGCTCAAACTGTATCTGAAACTTTAAAACTGGATGTTTTATCTAGATCATAGGTCTTTTTAATTATTTCTACACCCGGACTTTGGCTGGCAGGGTCCCTAAAAGGGGAGATTGTATATTAGCGGATTAATAGAATAATACATAATCAGTAATTTGGCCTATTAATAGATGCCTGAAACCTTCAGGTGAAAATGTAGGGGTAATTTATTCGTTAAGCTGCTTGGACCGATAGTATCGTATAGAAAAATGGGTTTTTTTTGTCCTATGTACTTATTTAATCTCCCTGCGAAGTAGACCTGGGTAGTTAACTCTTGTTTTACACCAGACCCATGTATATAAAACTGTCCTCTTTATTTGAAATGCGCTTTGATAGATCTGAATAAAGCCTCAGCAAAGCTGCTCAAATCTGATATCGATCATAATAAAAAATATTTATTCAAAAATATTTAATCAAAAATACCAAAATATTTAATAAAAATCTCTTGACTGGCAAGAGCTATCTGAAAGAGATCACAGCCCTTGGAGTCAGTAAGCGATAGGTCAATACATGCGACAGACCTTTTATTAGTAACACATTAATGTACATTTTACAACACAACAACAAACCAATCTCGGTCGTGTGTGTCGATCAATATCATTATTGTCTTGACTGTTCAATTAGGACCGCCCTCTGTGCGTTATCTGATCGCCTACGAAATAAAAAGCCGCATGTGTTACATTAATTGCTCATATTATGTTCATAAATACTAAATGAAAGTACCTCGTAGAGAGACAAAGAAAGCCGCGGGCGGCGGATAAGGAAGTGTAAGTAGGCATGGGTGTTGGAAAAAAGAGAAAGGGAAGGGGGGGGACACAAATGTTAGGTATAACGGTAGCTGTAGTTGTAGTCACAGTGAATTGTGGTGGGTAAGAAAAGAACATTATTTTGTGTGGCCGCTATGGAAATACTGTTGGATCTCGCAATGGGTAATTATTATGAGCTAAGGCCTTGAAAAGTCGAATTTCGACCTCCGGGGCCAAGTTGAGACTTCTGCGGAATCGGATAGTTCAATCATTTATCTTTCACTGCATGTAAATTTTATTAATGAAAATGAGCTTTAAATGTTTTTTAGTGTTTTAATGAAGCACCCTTCGCTCTCAGGCATGATTACAAAGACTTTTAATCTGAATTTTCTTAAAATCTATAATGGCATCGGTAAGTTTACAAACATGTTCATAACTTTGGAACTAACAGAGATATTGACCTCAAATAAAGTGCAAAATGTTAAAAAAATGAATGGGAATTAATATGCTATCAATAACTCGATTTTCATTCTGGAAAGATGTGAAGGGTTTCCTATGCGCCCGCACATTTTGTTGTCACAGCGGTGATTACGATAAAGACGATGATTGCGAGTTGGAAGAATAAACATTATAGTTACTGTTATTTGTTTTGAAAAACAGAATCTAGTGTGTGCTTGTTTAGTCCTGATGAGCTGTTCGCCTTAAAAGTTTGTGTTCGCCTTTGTACCGTCTCTTGCTGGATATTTTTATCTTTGCAAGCGTTTATTTTTCATGACTATTTCTCACGTTTTGTTGTTGTTGTTGTTGTTGTTGTTGTTGTTGTTGTTGTTTTATAATTCTATTACTTTTGGCATTCCATTGGTAGTCATTTGCTTTCTATATCTGAGAAAGGACGCCAGTACGAAAACCTATGTATTTTTAAATTCTTATAGTTTTCTTTATTTACCTGGACTATTTATATTCAGTGCGGAATGTTTTGTAAATAATGATAAAGAAGACGATAATGATGAGAATTGTTGTGTGGTTTTGTCTGTGTGTTTATGTATACCGTTGCTTTAAATAACTCAGACAAGGAATTTATCTCAATCCCTTTCACTACCTCTCTCAGTTGCTCTATTTCTATTTCTGGCTCTCAGATATATGTATTCACTTGCCTTTCTGTGTACGTCTTAAATTTGCATTGTTAGTCTTGAGAAAGTGTTAAACACGAAACGTCGACCATTTTTAATAAATTCACTACACATTTTTCAAAAAGATTTATGCCGTTGGGCAGAATCATATATAGTTTTAATGAGAACGGTTGTGTTGGTGATGCTGTTGTTGTCGTTTTGGTTGTGATGGAAGTTTTGATATTGGTACAAGTAATTGTTATGGTAAACACTCACTTGCATAAAACTCTCAGGCTCTCTTGAAATTATAATCATTTTCCTTCCCAGGGGCGCCGGTAAAGGGGAGGGAGTGGGTTTCTGTTCAGCCCTACTTGCTGTATAAACCATACTGAATATATACCATTTTACAAAATCGACACTGTCTGTATTACCAGTACTAGGTAAGAAAGTATACCCCTAACCTATGATATAACTATTTGGTCGCTTCCCCCTCCCCCTTCCCAAGAAGAGTTTCATTTGAGGACCCTTACTCAAAATATACAATAGCACACTTAAGGGAGATATGGAAATTGTCAGATATGCGGAAACAGAGCAGGACTCTTTTATGCATCATCTTTGCAAATATAACTGAAATTAAAAGCATCAGATAATTCTTAAGCCAGTGAGATCGAATCCTTAAGTCTTTAAGCTAGTCTTTCTTTTCCTTTTATCTCTAAACCGGCCAAGCGTCACGCAGGTACTTCAAACTCTAATCTCCTCAGTTTTTTGAACGGACGTCACTCAACACTTACCCGTAACAACCTACGGATTAATCTTTCCTTCCTTTAATCGCATCTTTTCTGTGCTGTCGTAAAGATACGGTTAAACAGAGTCGGCTGAATAGGAACAGTTTCTAAAATTCGAGTATTAACTATAATTCTGTGTGGCACTTACAGATAATCAGTGTCAACAATCTCAAGTACAGTCAAGTTTTGAGAGACTTCACGCCTTGCATAGTCTAACGTGTAAACTCCGCTGATAATCAGTTATCAGAGAATCTTTCTAGGTTGCTAGGTTTCGCTGGCGAGGCCAGAAGCTAGTGTTAGTAGAGAGAATGGGGAGAAATTATGGGAAAATAATTGGTGAATGATTTATGGGTTCTATATGACTGTACTCTCTGTTGTACTTCTTCATCTTCGTCCTCTTTTTTTTTCTTCTTCCTCTTCTTTTTTCTTCTTTTTTCTTTCTCTTATTCTTCTCCTGCCTCTTTCTCCTCCTCTTCTCTTCCTCCTCCTCCTCCTTTTCCGGCTTCTTCTTTTCTCCTCGTCCTCTTCCTCCATTGAACCAGACATTGGCTTCTTCTTCTTCTTCTTCTTCATTCATCTTCTTTGTATCTTCTCCTCTTCCCGCTCCCCCTTCTCTGCGTTCTTCTTTCTCTGGTTTTTCTTCTCCTCCTTTTCCTAATCCTTCCTCTCCTCCTTTTACTTTTCTAAATTTCCTCCTTCATCTCCTCCCCCCCCCCCCCCCCCCCCTCCCC
>JAWQUT010000043.1:2985379-2999978 GCA_033807755.1 Ellobium chinense
CATACCTTACTGTTTGGAAATGTTAAATGAACCGATGGGTGAGGTTCGATAAAATGTATGCTAAATGGTCGGACGCTTCGACAATCTGCTGTGATTAGGGGGTGTGACAAGAAGTCAAGTCGGTGAGGGGTGACGGTGTGCGAAGGTGACGGGCACAGTGGTCGCGAGTATTTTGAGTCATTCTGATGTACGCTGAGTGGTCTTCGGTCCGTGGGTTTTAGTTAGTGACACCAACCGATCCTGTGACACCTCTCGGAATCTTGTTACAGCCCCTGTTTGCGTAAAAAGGGTATTCTCTATATAGGAGGGAAGACGGTCCAGTAAAGGGGATGAAAATATAAATGCCACCCACTTAGCTTCCCGAGTACTGTTAGACCCAAAGCACACGTAAAACAATCTTGACCGATCTTATTATTGGAAAAGACAGCACTTTCCAAAATTCTGAAGGGATGGGAGAAAGGAGCGGCGAGGGGAGGGAGGCGATTGGTAGATATGAATACAGAGACGCACAAAATGGACACAGATTGATCCAGATGAGAGTGAATATGAAATTAAACAGGAAGATTTGCAAGAAGAGTCAGAATGAAATCATTCCCACTTTAGGATAGAAAAGCCTATCTTTACCTCTCTTGTAATGCTACGTCTTCAGCACAGCAAGACCGCCAGGAAGAGACAGCTGATTACGCCTTGTTATTGCCTTGTTGGACCAGGTGCCGGCCATCACCTTTGATACCAGCCGAGCTAGAGCGGTCTGCGCTTCTTTGGGTTGGGCAGGGAGTGACGACTGAAACCGTCATTACCATCGCCCGTAGCTGTTATTTAGTCAGACTAAATGAATAAATTTTTTTCTAGTGCAATGCAACTAGGATTGAGACAAGAACTTCTAAGACAGGTCCTCACAGCTACGAGACCCGTAGTAGATAAGTGAAGAGGAAAGAGAGGAAATTCAAAGAAGTACAGCCGTATGTACTGGCAGTACATTGTTTTTTTTCTCGTGAGAATCTGATTTTCGCGAAAAGCTGGAAATATCTTTTTGTGAGGATCTAATTTTCGCAATCCCCCCATGATCTCATGCCTTCTGAAATACCACGTTTGCCGTCATGTTATGAACGTTATGGCTCAGATTTTGGCAAAGTCTCATTTATATGCTGAGAGGGATGACAGGTAAGGTGTGGGGGAAAAGAGCGGAGGCTGCCTCAAGTATCTGAACTAAACACTGTAATACGTTCAACACTTCCTACAAACAGAGCTGAAGATTCAACCCAACTTTATGACAGTAATTCAGACAACAAAATACAACTGAACTAATCTTAAGACTAAGACTCTCTTCACATACATAAACGAAATGAAAGAAGTGACTGCTTTGCGTTAGACCCCACCATCTTTCATAGATTTACCGCATGTGTATTCTATCATAGCCCACATGAGCTTGTGCATACAGGCAAGTGTTGGGAATCAAGTAACCAGATACATGAAATAGCTTGTCTCTATAATACACTTCACACCAGCACTTCAAACGACAACGTAGAGAAACACGCGCAGAATGGGAAGAAGAAATAAACAAGGATAAGGGTTTTGGAAGACGAGGGCTCGGGAGGGTAGAGAGACGGGAGGAAAGAGAGAAAGGTAAATAAAAAGAAGAAAAAGGGATGGAGGAATATGATGGGGTTAGATGGCATTTCGCGATGTGATGTGATGGGGTCGAAGGTGGGCGTTCTCATGTTCAGGAATTCATCTTCATTAAGTTTGATGAAATATTTCTCTTCATCCAGCCTTTTTCCTTGCATTTTTTTGGGGGGTGGATGGGTGTCATGTCTTTCTTTCTCAGATCATTTTTGTGCTCTCTTCCCGCACATACGCTGTTCTTTTCTGTGGATTCATTTACAAACACCGTAAATACATTTATAAGTTTATAAATCTACAAACTAACACCTCACCCTATCATCCACCCTCTCATATCTTTCTGTCTGTCTGTCTGTCTGTCTGTCTGTCTGTCTGTACCTAAAACACCAGCTTTCTATGTATTTTATATGCCTTATGTGGGCCTTACATTGACTTCAACCGTGGTTTTGGGTTTCTCTTTTCCCTCCCTCCATGCCCAGAAAATGACACAGGACAAAGAGAAAAAAAGAAAGAAAAGAAAAACAGAAATGAAAATGTTGCATTAAATGATAGGGCGAGCAAATATGAAACAAGAAAACGAAAAATGCAAGAATCTATCGACAGCATGAGAAAATATGACATCTCTCTCTTCTCCACATCTCGTAAGAGCCAGTTTCCTATCAGCTGCGCACGATCTTCCACCGCACTATAAAAGCCTGCACCTCAAGCTTAATGCACCGGATTTGAACCCACAGCTCCTTCACGCCAGGCTGCGACTGCAACATGTCCACCAGGAAATGCAAACTGACACGCTGTGGCACGTGCGATAGACATCGGAGTTGATCAATGCAGAAAGGTCAGAGGTCGTCGCCTTGTCGAAAACTGGACCGAGTCTGCCGGGGCGCGACGTATCATGTCGAGGCTGCTGGGTGTGTTTTCGGGGTGTTAAGGATTTGCTTGCTTGAGAAGCGGGAGCCGTCCATAGACCAAGAGGAACTGTGCTGTAGACAAGATTTCAGATGCAATAAGTAATTTCAATGAAGGAATTATACCACATGAAATCGCATCTCCTCTGTCTCAAAATAAGACCCTGGAAGCCCCCCAACTAGATGATCTATTATCACAACGCAAACAATTTGCTATGTTCACTCTTAAATGATAGTCTGAACTTACAAATTTGAAAACCCTTGAGGCTAGATTGTAATTTCGTTTTTATGAGATGTTTGAGTTTATCAGTAAATCTGGATAAGAAATCAGGACCAGTTCATTACGACAAATTTCAGTACACAGAGTTTCGAGTACTCGAGACTTCAGACCGTGAAGTCCAACAGTTTAACCATTCTAGAGAGCTGAACTTAATATAGTGGTGTCAGTTTAAATCTGCACACAAAGGCTTCTTATTTGCTTATTAGAATGGCGGCAGAGAGACATTATCCGATTTGTTTTTTATTGTTTTTATTACTTCATTTTTTTTTTCAGAATCAGCCGTCTAGGACAAAAATGCCTGTATTTCCTTGGACTCAGAGGAGATTCGAACGCGTGACAGACTCCGTAATGTCTATAGTTATTATAAATAAGTGTTATAACTACAAAACAGACACGCGGAGTATCAAAAGTGTGGGTGTCGGCTGACCAAAGTTAGCGCCGAAGATTCTGTTTTTACAGTTTTTTCGGAAAGGTCAGTTCTCTGGTAAAGAGCAAGCACTATATAATACTTGTGACTATTTATTTATCCCAGTTGTGATCAAACCAATAATTCCATGACGTGGCAAAATCTCATAGGTGTAGGCTATACACTGTGGAATGGAACTAAGTATCTGACATGTCTGACATTTTGACTTGAGAGGGTGGAGGTGAGAGGATGAGGGGGAAAGAGGAAGGAGAGGCCAGGAGACCTTTCCCAGAAGAGAATTGGTGGGGAAAGGCATAACATTTACTGAACTTTAAATTTACACACGTGACCCAAACCAGTGCTTCAGCCCCTCAAACACTCCCTCCATCATTGAAGTTAAAATAACGAAAAGGGAAAGAGGTTTGCTCGGGCAAGGTCCTTCTCCTCCACAATTATGTCACTGACTGGTGTCCAGCTGCTTCATGCTCTCGCATTTTCCCTCTGTTAGTTAATTATTAACGAGCGCCTTTCCACAACGGACGGTCAAGTGAAATCGCTCACGGACGGCCTGCTGTAAAACGTGTTTCTTCTATCACTTTGCTCATGACCATCCCTGCCCTAGTGAGGAGCTCCCGCGCGTGTCTGAATGACAGCTGGCAGCAATAATTGACCTGACATGTACACCGTATCCATTTAATTGTCATAATGCCCCTGTCATCAGTAGGCATATATCTGTCCGATGTTCAGCTGAGGTGTGTTGTACGTACATCAGAGATATCCTGATGGAAATATCGGACAAGTTTTCCATGCCTCCCGCTGTGCTCCAAATAACTAAGAGACTGGCTGCAGGATTAATGGAAATAGAAAAAATAGACATCCCCCGAACGTGTTATGGATACATTCAAAGAGGTGTAAGATATGAAAATGCCAGTCTTTTTTTTTTTACACTGTTGGCTTACAAAAGCTTTTGCACCCGTCATTAACTTATCAAGGTGTCCTACGCCACATTATTTCCACACATACTGTTTAAATTACTGACACATAGAAATATGCCCCAAGACCACTTATTTTCTGAGAAATTTGGGAGCGAATCAGCCTTAGCCTACCTTGTATTTTAGGCCTGTTCACGCAGTAAACAGATAGTCTTACTCAACAACAATCAAGCATGTATTTTTTCACTTTTGAGTAGCTAATTCTCGCCTGTTCTGAGTCTGCAAAAGTATTTGCATCTGTATATGAATTTGAAATTCAAATCCAGCCCCTTTCCCCCTTTCAAGGCCAATTTTCTGCTCTTATTTTTTTTTTAAATGCATACCATCTTGCCAGATATTATTGACATATTTAGACCTATAGTCATGAAAACTTGAGAAACTTTGAGCTTTGGCTCTCCTGAGACCAAAGCAGCGTGATGCCATCCAGCAGACGAGTGTAATATGTCGCAGCAAGTGTTAGTAGACTATTGGCGTTATCCAACAACCAGACGATATTTTCTGAGGCTGCCTTTTACGAAGATCATGGTAGGTAATGATGCGAAGATAGTGAATAGTAGGAGTGAAATGCTATTATAATCTAATAAATCACCGATTATCTTTCGAACCTAGATCCTCGTGCACGAAGATCAGGAATCAAAATACAATCTTGTTCATTGTAAGGTCCATTCTCCCTTTGTCCTTGGTGTAAAACCTGACTACCTCAATGGAACACTCACACAGACAAGCTGAAATCTGTGCTCATGTGGGAAATACAGGAGCCTGACGCCTTAAGTGCGAAAGACGGCGTTACCTCACTGTGAGCTTAGAGAAATCAAGGATTTCATTAGAGGCAAAATGTCCAGGATAATAATCAGGCGTTTACTTTAATTATGGGTCAAATGAAAATGCTATGCCAGCTATAATAAGCCCGACAGTGTGAATTTTTGCAGTGCTGCCAGGTTGGCTAGTTATAGCCCAACATTGATATTTTCCTTTTATTTTTAAGTGAGTCTTTCGCATAGCCACTGCGTCATGTACTCTGTCCAGTCTTCGCCCGTGATGAATTGTTATTTTTGGTTTGGAATTTTGACATTAATTACTAATGATTAATAAATCACAGTGGGACCACGCATATCTTCTGTTCGTGATGTTTAATGAGACTGTTGATAGCTGTGGTCCAATCGTGCGATAGACCTTTGATCTACTGGCAATCAAACCCATACTACAATTACAATAAGTACTACATTTATACGCATTTCAATAGTCATAATGTAGGAATATATGCTATACGCCTATGTCCTACGTGATATAAATTTTGCTGCTACTGTTTCAGATTCACTAATTTCTTCTTCAGTGGTTTTCAGCTATGTTATTAAATCAGATTTCATCACTCCGCCCTCTCCTCCTCCTCCCCACCGCATCCTCTCGATCCCCAAAAATACATGCTTCGTAATGCTTAATTGCATGGCATTGGCATGGCCGTTCATTAGGAACTCCTCACGCCTCATGAGGAGGATGTGGGGGACGGAAGTAGGGGCCGAAGATTTGACGATCCAGTCCCAAGGATTTCGTAAATAAGAATAACCTTGTTGCCAGTGTCTATGCAAGAAGATAGAAATAAAAACGCAAAAAAAAATTTCAGTGATGTCGAGAATGGAAGGGAAGACCTTGTCCAAAATTCTTTGCTATGATCCCGGTAATGCAGACACATTCTAAAAAATAAGTCCTTTAAAATTCCCATTCTAATAGTCATACTCCTAAGAAATATTTGCTTGCATTAAAATTAAACGAACGCTCAAGGATCGCCACTCTTCCAGCGATGATGTGGTATATTTGCTCGCCTTCAGTAATATTCCATTCATTCTGAATCTTCAACTGTCTTGTTTTCTCAAAGTAAATTCTGGACAGCAGCGTCCAGAAACCCGGCGTAAAAACAGTCACAAGCAATTGTTATACTCAAACGAATGACACCACTGCAACAAAAAACAGAGAAAACAGTATCATCGTCGAATCTGTTTGAAGAAGATGAAGAAAGAGACAATATTATTTCACCTGCTTGTTCTAACAATATGACATTCAGAAACAAAAGTTTTCATTATTTTATGCCTCAGGTATGGAGGTCGCTTTGGGAGAGGAACCAAGTACAAAGACCGAAGTGCGAGGACAGTCTCAATTGTGAAGGCTGAGACACCGAAGTGTGTTATCAAATATGAACAAACACAAAGAAGAAATGAAAGATCTGATGACGGGTTTGGAAAGTCACGGCACGGTGTGAAACTTCGTGTCATTGGCATGCGAGATTCCAAGCATTCACGGAGATGTTTCAATTAGCCCTAATGTGTTTTGACGTGTTTACACGCACTCTAGTTGTATAATGTAAGGCTGGTGTTGAGAGATTTGAGACTAAGTTAGCGAACTTGGACAAAACAGTTTATTTTGTCTTGACAGCAAAATGTTAGTTACTCTGATAGTGTTATGTAGCTTTAGACTCGTGTAACCCCAGGGAACCCTTGGTGGTTTGTGTTGTTGATAGTATTTCTGATACTGTTGGGTTTGGTCATTCTCTTTGATGTTATTAATTTGATAAAACAATCTGCTCCGCTTAATATTATCCTTTGCTTAATCGGAACAATATTCAGAATTCATAATATCAGTATTTTTTTCCTCTAAATCCCGAAGCAATCAAGCTACTTAATGGTATTCTCCGACATCTATTTAATGACAACATTTTCCGTCAAGCTGTGATTAAACGAAGTCTCTTGTAACTGTATTTCTTAACTGTTCTCTTGTAACTGTATTTTTTTAACTGTACAGGGTGTGATGGAACAGGCTTTTGGTGACAAAGACTAGGCCTGTCCCGCATTTCTCCCCCATCAACTTTTTCCTAGACACATTTGAGAAATTTGAAGCATGTAAAACATGTCCTTTTCAGTTTGACTCACTTCGTTTTCCTCTTAAGCCAGACAATTTCAATGCTTGCCATTACAAAAGATAAATATGTCTGGCAATTTGGTAATATAGTGTCCAATGATTTATTCTCTGGTGCTTTAAGTTTGGCGGAGGGGGAAGGCTAGTAAGGAGGTGTTGTGGCTAACGGTGAAGGGGAAGGGGCGGGAGGGGAGATTAGAGCTCTGAGGGGGAAGGGAAGGGTAGAACTGTGAAATCAAGACTTGCGACAGTGTGAAGAAGCGTTATGTTTACAGTTTGACTTTTCAAGTAGTCACTCTGCCGCCTTGATGGCTCGGCTCTTAAGATACTCGGCGACAATATTTGTCAGTGCTGTGGTTGCCAGGAGCAACCCGGCCATTCCTGGTCTATGACACAGCGACTTACTCTCTCATGTGTTATGCCTGGTATGAGACGTGCCTGTTCGTAACTCGGATGACATCGCTCTTATTCTATCCCCGAGAGTTCCAAAGTTATTTGCGTACAATGATCTTAATATTCACGTTACAATAGACTTTGTGTGTTGTCGAGTTTTGAAACAGTTTTAAAAAGCAGCTGATATGGCCTAATGGTTACGGCGTTGGATTCAAGATCTAAAGGTCCTGAGTTCTATTCCCGACTATGGTCATGTTGTAAGTGCCCTGGGAAAGCATTTCATTCACATTTTCCTCAGTCCGCCCGTCTGTAAAATGGGTACCTGGCTATAGGCAGTGGAAGATATTGTCAGAATGCTAGTGATCAGCGCCTATAAATGGCAGCGGCACTGTATGCTCCCCAGGGAGTCGAGAAAGTCCTAGAGTGATCAGGCCTACTAAGGTAATAATAGTGTGAAGTCGCATGAGCGGGCATTAGCCTGGACATGAGACTTATAAAACGCATTATTATTATTATTATTATTATTATTATCATTATCATTATATGACAAACAAAGCAGTAAGCTAAACCAAAGTAGTCTACCACTATATTGTCAGCGGGAACAAGAATGGCGACTTGCGCGGAAATCTCAGTGCAACATAAAATGCACCACAGTTTAACAGTTAGAGGGTAAAATTGTTGAAGCTTCTGTGGTTAGTATCTCCATCTCTTAACAGGAAGAAGGCAAAGTATGCACGTTAAGTGAAATATTGTTTCGTTTCCGCCTGTCGCTTCATGACCTGACTGATTCTCGATTACGAGTAACAGGGAAACCTTTCACCATTGCGTGACACAATCTTTATCTCCCATCTTCCTCTCCACACCTTCCCAACGCCTGGCACGTCCCCAGCAGCCTTAAGGGCAAGACACATTGGTCACCACACTTATCCTATAGCATGTATTGCTTGTGCACTTGAAGGACAAAAAACTGCAAGCAAAGGACAAACTGCGGTCACTGTTCGACACACAATTGATGCACAGCGATAGGATATTTAACGATTTGATTTTGATAATTCACGTAATAATGAATTGTAGAACCCCTCTCCTGGCAATCACCTGCTTTTTATAACTTCACATTGCTATTACATTGCTATTATTTATTATTGTTATTCAAGAAACCAGATCACTCAATGACTTTCTCAACTCCTGTATTGCTTAGTAGATCCTGTTAATCTGGCACTAGTAAAAGGAGGCAGTAAAATAAGAAATAATGAATAACAATTACAGAAGGTGCAGGACCTTAGTATATTATTATCTGAAGAATTTAAACGTTTAATCCACATTGAACTGTAAAATATTGTTTAAATACATGTCAATATAGATCAGAGATTTTGACCCGTATCTGTTGTTGCTTCCTAAACCAACTCCTGGGAGCATAATCCTGCCGCTCCCATTTTGCATACGCTAATCAACGGCATTCAGACATTGGTACCTGTCGCTGTCTATAACAATTTCACTGACGTGCAGACCAAGAAAACAATGAATAAAATACTTTCCCAACGCGTCGAACACACCGTGTCCTTTAATTGCACGAATCAAAATCACAATCCCTGTTTACGGAGTTCAACACCAGAAGCACCTGGCGATACTGATCCAATGTTTTACGACACCTTAACTGAGACCAGGCGGAAGACTGATTGGGTAGGGTGAAGAGCGTGGCATTGAGCTGTATGTTATGCGCCTTACTATTACTAGTAATAGAGCAGTTTAGACGGGCAGTTTGATTTCGTAAGGACTTAGTTTCAGCCTCAACTAGTCGTACCTGTCACAGCTTACTGAGAAGACAGGGACACGTTGACATGGAGGTATTCATCATAATTAACAAGACTAATCAATTACTATTAGATTAATCACTTAATGGCTTATTCAGCTGTAATCTTGTGCAAGCCATCCATTGCAATCTTCATGGACGGGGGCGAGAGGGATCCTGTGTTTGCGACTTCTTTTCATATGATGTTTATCTTTAAAGTAGGTTTGGATTATATGTGTCACTGAAGCGTCTTGACAGGTATAGATCCATTACTGTTTCACTAAACATGTGTTTCATTCAACAAATAGCAATGGCTCAGAGACATGATATTACCCTCCCTGCAAGCAGCAGATTCTGATGTGGAATTCCAAGCTTCTTTCTGCTGAGATGAACACCCCCCTCGCTGCATTAACAGACCTTTCAGCCACACGGTACCTTTTGTACGTAATAATTAGTATTTTGCCACCCAAATGCTATAGGATAGTTTCTGCTTCCTTTAATTTAGACAGAATGAATCAAATGGTTATCAGCTTTTTTGCTATACTGACCAGGAAATTATTATGGCTCCCTACAAGGACTTTCCAATGAAGTCTGCACCCCTTTGGATTGATGTATATATAATTAACTCCCTTAGTCATAAAGCTCCTCGTCATGCCCACTTTATGATTGTTAAACCCACTGACATTGGAGACAAATATGAGTTTCCCCTCTGCCAAACAGAAGCAGCAAAACGATAGGCCTATATCTATCAGCAAGCTGTAGGAAACTTTAAAGCATAACACAATCTTTCTTACAAGTGTTTGAGGAGTATAGGTATTCAGGTAAAAGGCGCTTACTTGATACCACCACGCTTGTGAACACAAATTCGGAGTACAGTATTTTTGCCGATTTTCCTTCTCCAAGGATACGTGTATGTTTAATATGTATTTCTGTGAATAAGTGCACTTTTGGTCGGTCTCAAGATATACACATTATTCCTGTTCCACTGTATATAAGTACTGCATGGATAGAAAAACAGCGGAAATACCGATTGGCCAGGCTCAACCTCCTTCTCACTATAATTTTTATTCTATTTCCCTTCTTCTTTTCTATGCGGCCTCCCATCTTCCTATCTAATTCTACCAGCCGTCAGAAACGCCTGTGGCCGTGACATCCTTTTAGCAAATTGAGTTGACCAGCACATAGTTACGTCTTCATCGGCCAATCGATAGATCTACGGGGATGACCCTCAGGGTCCAATATGGCCGACGCAACGCTAAGACTGTCACCGAACGTGTGGTCATCCTTGACCCCCATCACCTTTGTATGTACCTGACATATATTATGTATGATATAAAAGGTGAAAAGTGCAGTTGTTAGTGATCTCCACCCTGTGTAAATGGTCATAATGTCATTACTCTTCCTGTTTGATGGTTGTTTTTTACACGATATCTTTAGATACTGGAGATACGGTGTCATCGTAAAAATAGAGCTCGAGGGTAAACAGCGAAAATGAACGAAGCGAGACCGATAAAGAAACGGTGATACAGAACAATGAACAAAAACAAAGAAACAAAGAAGTCGTTTAATGATTTTTTTTTTAATACGTAAGAAAGAAACAAAGAAACAATGAAAGAAACAAAGAAACAAAGAAAGAAAGAATGGAATACAATTTTCCTGTCGCTTTTGGAGCTTTCCATTTTTTCATTGACCCATTTGACCAATATAGTATAGGCTAATGATAGACAGCTGGACATTACCAGTTTTTTTGTTTTTTTTAATTTGTCTATTTTTCTTATTTTCAAACATATTTGCAGGCATATCGACTTATAATACGATTTGTGACAGACTCAGCGACTGACATTTCTAGAAACCGCGTGACATAGCCTCTCTGATGTTCGACGACAAAATACCGTGAGATGCACAAACCAGATTACTATTAGAGAGTGTTTTGTTGTTGCACGACAGCATAAATCAACAACTGATTCTTGGCATTTACACAGATATCCTTTTCATTATTAAAGGCAGCATACAGATTTTTCCATAGATACAAACTGTGATATGTTTTGGCCATTCTTATTGAATGTATTTTATGTGTATGAAAAAAAAATATATATATATAATATAGGCTATATTATTATATGAAATATGAGGCTACATTAAGACATGAAAACGATAATGCGATATTATGCAATCGTCTACGATATTGTGAGCAAAAAACAAGAAAATGGTAATGCCTTAGGCAACCGTCATTAATTTACATACTGTATAAGTTGGGTTTTTTCCCGCAAGAATCTAAATTTTGCGAGCTCCCCATATATATATGAGTGCAGAAGTCTGGAAGAATTCGTAGTGACGTTACAGGACTTCCGACAAAAAGTATTTGACAAACTCGAGTGACAGCCTACTTACAGAGAAAAACATACTGCAGTCGAACTACTCAAATGATAATAAAGGGTAGCAATTCGAAATAACCACCAATTCGTAGTAAATCTTTTCAACATTTTTAATCGAACGTTTTTTTTTTGTAGGATGTAGTTTTCGCGAATCAAGCTCAATTCGCTAAAATCGCAAGAGTAAGATCCTCACGAAAACAAGCACTTGTACAGTCTATAGCGTATTTGGTATCAACTTTATGATATATCATGATTCAAAATATGTCAGTGTGACACATTACCAGCCTGACAAGCCATTTGGGTCAACTCTCTGGTCCAGTGTGCCATTCGGAGTTCCATCTGGATGATCATAGGTCTTTAATAATTCACAACAGTCCAGTTTCTGCATTCGTTCTGGATGGCGGACGGGTCAGCCCGGATCCTGAAGTGCCTGGTATCTATTATGCATAACGCGGTAATGGTCACTACAAGAGGACTTCTGCGAATGCATTATGCCCAGAATGACGATGTGGTCAGGTAGTCACCAAAAGGCCAGACCTATTATTAGCCTGTGGCGACAAACACTGAATGGGAAAGGTTTTTGTGACATGGACTATGCGTCTACCAATCTAGTCAAAGACTTGGGTGAACTGTTCCATCGTCTACGACCGAGTACAGTATATGATTTTAATACAGGTCGTTGGAGACTTAGACAATGAAGCAATAAGGGAATTACGGATGGAGTATGAGCATTGTAAGTGGGGAAGACAGTGTGAAGGATCAGAGAGAATTAAAGTGACGATGTGTTTGGAAGTGCAAATGAAATTATGAACTGATAAATATTATTAAGGACTACCAATAAATATTGGAATGAAACTCGGTCAAACGAAAATAAGCCACCCGCTGACAGAAATGCATTGTGTACAGTATTTATAACCGATGGCATCATTATTGTGAAAGACAAAGCTGTCTTTTTACAAAAAAAAAACAAAACAAAAAAACTTTGATTATGCTAAAGCCTGAACTGATGGCGATCTGAAGGAAAAAAGAATAACAGTGGCTAAGAAGCCGGGAATGAGAAATCTATTTGCCGTAATTGTTTCAAGGTCTCGTCTGGTCAAACGTTATTTCCATCTGACCGTGTTTCACTGGCAAGACACAGAAAGAAGAATGGAGATTTTAAGATACATGAAAAAGAAATTGCTTAAGGCTTAAGAAAGCTCAAATGAAACAAACAAACAAACAAATAAAAAATCACTAGGCAATATTATGACTGCGCTTTAATAAATGAGTGCATCTAATGTATACTTTTGGATATAATTATACCCGAAAAAGCTTGGAAAATAGTAGCTGCATAAAATACATTTAAACAGCCAGTTAGTCACTCAGATGTGAGAAATCGAGATGACGAGAGACAAAAAAGGAACCGACCAACACATAGCTGTGCAGACAGGCAGTCTGATGCATTGTGACTCAGTCACAGCGGGACATCACAAGGTCAGCATGACACACCGGAACTGTCCACCCAATCTCTCCGCCATATTAGGGTCTTTGATCCCAGACTTTTCACAACGCGATTCTACGGCACAACGGGATTTTTGTCCTTCCAATAGCCAGATGTATAATCAGGCTATTTGCGCGGGATAACGATGCAATCATACTTCGGGGAAAGATGGTCAACGCTGCTAACAAAGAACCACGTCAAGCTCCACAGTGCAGTGTGTCTGAGCGTCATGTGGACGCAAGGAGGGGGAGAAGAAAAAAAAAAAGATTCTATTCCAAACATTGTTCACTTGTGGTTATTGTACCGTGATTATCACAAAAACATTTCACTTTACAGAAGCGCCCTCTCTTCAAGGGGGATCCTGGGAGCTTAACGGCCATTTCATGATGTCCAGACGTTAGCCATCGTGGGTCTCTCACCTCCTTTGTACGCAAGACGAGACCTTAATTTCGAAGTAACTACGGGAGTCCCCAGTGTTTGTATGAGAAGATTCGCGTGGTATAATACAAGTGAAGGGAGGATGGCAATAGATGGCTCAAATGTTTGAAGGCAGTATTGTTAGTCGTGCTGACACCCTGAAGCTGCCCTGTTACAAACAGGGATTCACTGTTGTATAGGGGGATCTTGAAGAAACACCTCAAGAAGACGATGACGTGCGGGGTGTGCAAGAGTCAAGGTTATCTCCTTTCACACCTTCATTTTTTTTTCTCAGGGTCGGAGCTATAGCGGTATTTAGTGGTGATATAAGTGGTGGAGAGTGGGGGCTTACGATGTTATTCATTTGGGGAGGGAGGGGAAGAGGGAGACACTCATCTGGTGATACATAATTCATGGAAAGCAATAATAATTGATGCTCTGCTGAGATAGAGGGGAGAGGGTATCACTTTGGTACTGGGGAAACGGAGACTCGCCACTGAATTTTCTTTCTATCGGGAGTCTATTGATAAATATTTTAGAAGCTGACCCCGAAAAAAGTTTCAGTTAGAATGTCGTTTAAAGTCCCTCTGGAATGTTATTCCTATTCTAGTCCCTTACACCAATGCAAATTCATCCCATTTGGCTTCTGACAGCCCCGATATGACAACCTGTCCAAAACTGTCCTCTCCTATCGTTGTTCATTGTTAACTCATCCGATTCTTGCGAGCGTATTCATATTTTCGTAAGTTTGACCCATTGACAGCGAAGATTATGAATGCCGATGAAAAGGCTAACCGTGGGCCCCAGTCCCCGGTTGCAATTATGAAATTAAAATGTGTGAAACCCACTTGTTGTGACACTTAAGAATTGAAGCGTCCCCTCAACGGTTTCCCATGTCATCACTTCAAGACTGCTGTCTGCTGATAAGATAACTGTCGAAGATATAAAATGCGGTTGGGTGAGAGGATGACAATGTAACTTTTGACTAACGGAAGCCAACAGAAAGATCGCCTAAGGCTGACGATCGCA
>JAWQUT010000043.1:3000912-3012070 GCA_033807755.1 Ellobium chinense
CCCCCCGCCCCACCCGCTCCGCAATGTTCACTGATATGCCATAATACTCTTTTGCCTAAACTTATTTAAGTACGATGATGTTCACTGGTGTCCTATAAGGCAGCATAGGACCTAGGTTGAATGAAGACCCAAAAAACAAATCAACATAACATGACAGAAAGGTTTGGAATCTTAAATTTAAAAGCTAAGGCTTGTAGCTGCTGCTGACTGTTTTTGTAGATAATTTAGTGTAATTTTTGTACACGAAATCTGTCAATTTTTGCCTGAAGTCCATGGAGCCGAAACGAACCACAAAACCGGTTCTTTTAAGTAATTGAGAGCCAAGGCTTTCTACAGAACCAAAAATCTGGTATTTGGCTCCAGGTCGAACGAGCCAACTCTGGCAATCCTGACCTTAAAATAGACACCCATGACTAGATATTATCCTTGCTGGACGAAATCGAGTAAAGGTAACAGATTACTTTAATTACTTTTAAAACTTTCTCGGAACCGGTTTACTTTCTGAGTAATTTGTTACTTCGTCAGTTACTGCACATGTAGATGAAAGTGGCTTGGATACAAAGAAAACACTCCAATTTATGAAAAACCAAATAGATGTTTTTATTTAATCCCTTCCTATACCCTATTTTCTACGATGCCTGTGCAGATTAAAACAGCATTATATTTCACTGTTTTCAGGGTTCCAGTGTTCTATGGTCCCACCGTTTCGCCATTTGTTAAATGTTATTTGGATTGCCCATAAGCCATCCAGACGATCTGGGCATAATCAGTGAAGTTGTTAAAATTGAAAATTATTCCCGAAAAAAAAATCTAAGGCGGAGACTGATCTCCATCTAGAGAAGCTGCCCGCACTGCACAAGGCAAAATGTAACCTATTTGTGTCTCAGTGAAGATACCTGATTGCAGTGCTGTGTCATATTGCTCATAACTGAGTCTCCATGTTAGATGTTCGTCGCCTTCATTCTTAACCCGCATGTCCTATCTTGTATGCATTGTCTGTTTTGTTACTGTCCATTTCTTAATGGAAAACAACGTGACTTTCGTAAAATAACCAGCGAAGAAAACAAAGTGAAAGAATGTTAAGTGAGTAGAGCCTCTTCCTCCACCTCCACCACCCCTTTCCAAAACAACACACTCCATAAGCAGCTCAATATCGAGTGCCTGAAGTAACCGCTTCGTTATTTTTGCTCGAGCACCTAGTGCTTGGCGTATTAAATAAATGCGATTACAAACAAATGAAAAAGGAGGTATCGCCCTGCACTTCTAGATAGCCTAGCCTACTGAATAGGCCTAGCAGAATACAGGAAGTGATTGCTTATTGGTTGTGCCAGGATCATGCCATTCTCAGCACATTTTCATTCATTCATTGTGGCAGTATTGCCCTATAGGCTTGTGAAGTTGTTCAGCTTCTTTGCGATGTCGATCTGATCAAAATGTTAAGTAAAGGTGATAAAAATCCTCCGCATCTGCCATAAAAATTCCAACTCGACTGATAAGAATGATTAGATCAGGAAAATACTGGTAATTTAGCTGACGAAACATCATATTATTCTTTTGTAAGTTGACTAAATTGGATCTAAACCTAGGCCTACATTTCAGCCTCGGAAAAGCTGGCAAGTCCGGAAATTACACGATGTTGAGCGCCTGCTGTGCTCAGTGTACTGTAGACTAACCTAGGCTATGACGGAGAGGTGTCGTCTATTGTGTCCCGGTTTTGGTAAGTTATTCGTGAAGGGCGAGGTAAAATCCTAAGACTCTTAAAAAATGGACTTTGGTTGCGTTTAGAGATCGGGAAAAGCAGGCACCCTTGTTTTGACTCTAACCCTGACTCAAGCACACTTTGACTAGACTAGTCCTAGTCTAGTCTAGATTCAAGATTCTGCCCAGTCCTGGATGCTTGGAACAGGTTTATTTCTGAACGTAGACTCGACACTGGCCTAGGCTAGGCTAAATCAAGCAGGCTAGACTAGAAGATCTTGACTAGACTAGATCAAGACTATGGTGATTTGATCGGCAGGCCCTATCTCTTCTGGTACTTTCAGCAGCTCGCTAGAATGTAGACTAGACTAGTCTAGTCTAGATGTGGGCCCAGACTAGATCTATGGTGTTTTGATCGGCAGGCCCTAGACTCTCTTCTGGTACTGTCAGCAGCTCGCTAGAGTGTAGACTAGACTAGATGTAGGCCCAGATCTAGACTAGTCAAGGCGTAACGAACTCTGGAGGAGTCAGAATAATCATGTAGTCTAGCTCATGCCCAGAAATATTGTCTTGGGTTTCGTTGCATGCAGTCAAGCAAACTCTGGATCACTTAGTCTAGAAAAATCTGGATCCTGATTTTCTAGACTAAACGATCCAGATTTAGAGTCCAGACTCCAGTTGTCAGCTGATCAAGGGTTGGCCTCGGCCTAACTTTGAGCTTAGGACCTTTTCAATCATTTCGTAGGCCTAATCCTAGCAAAGCAACCTAACGTCGAGATCTGTCGCCAGCCACGCTAATATTCTTGTGACCTCGCCTCGAGTGAAACAATCGAGAGAGAATACATTTTGAGACTGACTTTTGCAATTAGCTCCGCATGAGAAGTTGATAGCCTAATTTTAATTAACACGCATGGATGGCCTGAGCAGTCTATTTTCAGTTTAATTCGTCGCAGTCCCACAAGCAAGGTATACAATCCACTCAATGAGGGATGTTAAATGTGGACTAGACCTAGATCTACATCTAGATATAATAATGTTAGGCCTCATGCCGGCTATTTTTATTTTAAATGCAGTGTATGAAGAGGCATAGACAGATTTAAACAGTCTGGAGCTGAAGCGGTCTCCAACTCTTTCAGTGAGTGAGTGCCTGACTATGTCGCATTTTAACCTTTTAATTACCAGCATAGGCACCTTTGCTTTGTTCCGATTACCATCTAAAGGGGCACAACTCTGTCAAAAATCAACATGGACGTCGCAAGAAAAATTAACATTGAGGCTAAGCCTATTTATGCACATAAAAATCCCAAATGATGGTTTTCTAATAGGAAGATGAATGGGCGATGACCTGAAGTTCGATGGCGGATGATCCAGTAAGCAGTTAATAATATGTTTGTATCCTACACGGGTAGAATCAACGACACTCGTAGCTTTCAGGTCTGGAGGTATGCACATTATAAAATTTAGCTTATCAGATTGTGATGCTGATATGCAAATATTTTAAGTCTCGAGGTTTGCTCATTTAGTTTATCACTCTGGGATTCTGATGTGCAAATATTTCCAGCAGTATGGCCTTTGGTCAGGTGTGCCGTTACATTACAAACATTACCAGACTACATGCGGGCAAATTCCATTAAACTACTTTAAACGAGGTCGTGGCCAAAACCTGCAAACATCTCATGAATAGCCCACCCTGCAAACAGACCGTATGAAGTTGGCTCTCTAGCTGCAATACAGCTTGTGAATAACTGGGGGCTTGTAAAAATATCCTGGAGTGCAGCAGTAGAGATCAAACAAAATGAGAGGCCGTAAACGCCGCCATTCAGAGCAAAAGATCCTTTCCGCTAACTTTTCAACAAGCAGTAAAATGGCGGTGTCCTTCAAATTTAGTGATCAACGGCAGTCGCAACCCTCGGGAGACGAGGAATTTGGGTTGGTTGGGGTCTCCCAAGATTTGGACTATCTTATCTTGACCAGCAAGTCACTTCTGCTTCAGTTTCCATCCTGAGGGTATGATGAAACAGCCATGCAATCTCAGCACTTGAAAGAATCATAAGACCAATTTCGAATCCTTAGAGAGATTCGACGGAAGGCGAAATCCCTATGAGGGACAGTTTTGGTGCGATCAAAGCGGTGAAGCGGAGTGTAACGGTAGTTTTACAGTCCCACATGATGAAAGACGGGGAGCTGGGAATGCATCCGTCGACATTATGAGGGCATTCTGTGATCAGAAAACTGAACTTAAGGGTGGGTAAAGATATTCTTCCCAAAAGCACATTGAAAGAGAAAAATCGGCGAAACCTTTCTGCGCGGCAATTTCTTTATCCGATATTACCTGACGAAATCAAAGGTAAAAGTGGTTGAAAGTAAACTGCAGTTAAGTCCGTTGCTAGAAGTTCCCTCGCACTGCAAAATTGGACTGATTAATATCCATTAAGAACCACCTTTTTATCGTGTCTTAAATCGGGCAAATAAATGGGCATGCATCATCGCAGTCGTCAGAAGTTTGGGATCTCCGCCGGGAATTGGACCGGGTCTGAAAGGTGTAGGCCACTGGACCTGCCAACTCATCAAGGCGCGACAATAGGACAGGGGAGATCGAAAGATGGGTATCTACCATTCTCAATCAGTGGTCGGAGGTACATTTATCTCTGGGCCCGATCTCTTTGCATTGTTGTGCCCTGCGAGGTCCCGGGTATGGAGTCAGAGCTTCTATTTAGATAACTTTTTGGCCGGAGGCGGCGTAATGGTGGACACCATTGAGATTTTCCCCCGATAGGGACGGGACAGATTGCTTTTAAGGATTTCTGTTGTTGTTTAGTCTGACTTCTTCGTCCTCTCGTCTCTTCGACCTCATTCTTTTTACCTTTCATTACAGTGAAGTCATTGTACAATAAAACGGTAGGCGACTTTTATAGCCCATGGTCAGTGGTTTAGCATTACGCTGAAGTTACCGCTCCCTCACACAACGCCCACCCGTACTATGTTACTACAGACACTGACTAGACCATACCGTCCGATGTCGCGAGGAAAACCCCGAACGCACAGTCTTCTAAGTGGCATGCGCATTCCTAGCCGATGAAATTCATTACGATAAAAATCACTCAGCTGTTAGTCATTCAAATTGCCTCTTTGTTTATTCGGTGAAAGTTTCATTTTTCGTAGGTTGTCCTTTACTCGGTGATTCACTCGACGAGGCAGTTACGACTGTTAATTATTATTCTAACGTAGTGTCTTCAGTGAACCTTTTAAGAAGTCTCACAACGACGTCAGGATAGATCTGATCAGTAGTACGTTGCACTGAAACTTGAATGGCATACTCCAAGAAATCGGGAGATCGGTCGAATAGACTGTAAAAAACAACAACTCAGGGATGGCAGAATGCCGAATATTTTTGGAAAACTGAAAATTGAAGCCAGAAAATTGCGCATTTTAATAAATAAAGAACTGGAAAGAACGACATGGCAACTTCCGTTTCAAACAGACTAGACTAGTAGGCATTTGAGGTTTTAGTCATAGTGTCCGAAAATTTCGCCACTGGATGCTGCCATGCTTACATACTGATGAAAATTATGGGTCAGTAGTGCAGCGAAGTAATTATTTGCTTCTTGGGGTGGAGGGGGAGGGGAGGGGCACTGATTAGTAATGACGCACCAAGCGAAGATAAGACGGGATCTAGTGAGGGGGCACTGACTTTCCAATCTCCCATTCCCGTCCTCTTCCCTCCCCCTCCCCCCTCCCCACCAAACCAATCTTCGCAGATGACGGGGCCTTGGAACAGTGGCACAGATAGCACCAAAACAATCTGAAACATGTGAAAAATAATAAATATATTAGCTTTCAATTCGTAAAATAGCATGGTTTTACAAGTATGCACAAAAATGCAGTGTTCTGTTGGTAAAATTATAAACAACATAGGAACATTATTATGTGCATAATTTAGTGTAAGTACACGGACTTACTGCAGATTAATTATTGATAGGTACTGTCCGAATTTACTTTGTTGAAGCTATCTATGATTTTGCCCTGATTCGAGAGCTATATTTCGTTTCTTTTGAGATTGCAGTGAAAGAATACTGTAAAACCGAGTATCTACGCAGGCTTTTCCAACATTCTTTTATATCTTGTTAACTGTTAAGATTTTAAATTATGATAGGCGATGGCGAAAACAGTGCCGTGTTTGCGCTGCCGAGGACACGAGTGGATATAGATAGCAATAACTAACAGTAATGTTATTCAACCCAATCTCATGTAAGACCTGTATTATATGATATATTATGCAAACATCAAATTAATATACACATAAGTCCAGCTATTGCATAAACTGAAGTTAGTCTGTTTTGCCTTATAAAATAACCGCTCATATTTTATGGACAAATTAATTAGACTCTTGTTTTACTAATGAACTACTAAATTAGAGATAGTCTAGTTCTGCTAATAAAATATTAAATTTATCCTGGCCTGGTGGGGAATGAGTATGTTATTGGTGTAATAGCGGGCATTAACATAACCTGCCGTGACAGAGCTGGAATATTTTCCCAGGCGCACTAATGCGTACAAATGTTTTACAAGCATGGCAAATACATTTTCAGGTGCTTTTCATTTTTTTTTCCTTTCCCTACAAAGCGCACAAGAGATGAAAATGAAAAATTCATTACGGTCCCTTGCTCTTCTCAAAGCACGCGCGCGCCCGCGAGAGCCATGCGGGGGAATCCCACTGCGCACCTTGCCAGGCAGGCCTTCGCTCTTTGGCTCCGCCCCCTTGTCAGGGCGGCAGGCACCTGGTTGGTTTCAGCGGTGTCCGTTGTTGTTGGCGGGTGAATGTTTTGATGGCGGTCATGGTGTCGTACGCGCCGACGGTGCCTCCCTTATAGTCCTGGGTTTAGATGTGCTGTGGATGGTGTCAGTCTTGACGAGGGCTGAATGAGGAGATAGTCGTGATTTGTGTGGAAGTTGATTTTTGTTTTGGAATAGCACTGACACGAGACCACTAGGTCAGACTCTCGTATGTGGTTTAGAAAACCTGTTTGAAAGTTACCTTTATCAAATAACAGTTCATTAAATTTGCAAAGTTTTTATTTCAATTGGAACGCTGATGGCAAAATACGTTGCAAGCTTAAGATTACCCTTTAGACATAGTATTGATTATTTGAGATTCATTGCATTTTCTGTCACATTCTTAGACTGTGACTAATTAGAAAGTCTGTTTCTATTACAACAGTTTTGGATTCGGACTGTGTAAGTGAGTGGCCAGAACGTTATTATTCATCATATTATAGGTAGCTCGGTTCATTTGGAACTTGCATCTTACAAGCTTTGGTAGTGAGAGTTGTGGAAATCAAAACAAACAGAAAAAAAAAAATCTCTGGAACCTAAGCTGGCTTGTAAAAGTTGACTGTCGGACGCCCCGAGGATATATTATTGTACCTGCGCTCACGCGGCTTATTTCTCTCACCTGTTGACAGCTTGGGTGAGTGAAACTGGATACATCAGAGCGTGTACTCAGGCAACCATACTGCTTCATCACTTCAGGGGCCAGGCTTGTTTGTTTTCTGTTAACAAGCCATGTTCTAAGCAGGTAAGCCATGTATGTTGTCAGATCAAACTTTCCTCTTCTCGTCTTCTTCCTCCTTCTGCTTTACCAAATTCCGTCTCTCACGCTCAGATTTCGTATAATTCTTTTTTTCTTTCTTTCTGTCTTTCTTTCTTTCGTTCTTTCTTTCATTCTTTTTCTTTCTTTCTTTCATTCTTTTTCTTTCTTTCTTTCTTTCTTTCTTTCTTTCTTTCTTTCTTTCTTTCTTTCTTTCTGTTGTTCTGTCGTTCTTCTGTCACTACTCCTCTTCGGCTGAACATCATTCAATCTCACTCTCTTTCTCCGAATTTTTATTAATCTCTTCCTTTTGACTGCTCACAATTTTCTCGCCTTTCTAATAAAACCCTCCACTTTGCCTCTACACACACACACACACACAAACTTGCTTCACTACAGAAGGAAGATCAAGTTAGTTTTGTAAGTTATAATGTTCCTCCGCCTTCTACCTTCTGTCTCCTGTCTTGTTTTCACACTCCCGCTCCCTCGGTGATGTCTTATTTATGCCCTCCGTTCTCACTTATTTAAAGCTTGCCATCCCCTTCCGTCTTGTTAATCCCTCTCAACCCAAAGTCTTCAAGAAAAAAATAAAATAGTGAACCATGTAGTACTTGTATTATTATTGGATCAGTCCTTGTTTATTCTTCTCTTATCTCTTTGTACTTATAGGCAGCTCTCTCTCTCTCTCTAGCTGTCTATATCTATTTCTCCTACTCATCTGTCTCTCTTTCCCTCCTTCCTCCCTCTCTCTCTCTAGCTGTCTCTCTATTTCTCCTACCGCTCTGTCTCTCTCTCCATCCATCCCTCCCTTTCTCTCTCTCACAGCCTCTTTCCCTCATAACATCGCCTCTACTCTTTTCTCTCGGTACTCTTCTGCAGCTCTCTCCCGTTTCCCCCACTAGTACAGAACATCTCACAGTGAAAATTAATAAGCCTATATACTTCTATGCCTGTATCTTGTTGGAGGTAATCTTCATATTCGTCTTGCAGCCTTTCTCCTCCTCTTTCCATGGCGTCCTCTGTCGTTCTTCTTTGACTTTGTTTGAGTCTCTTTCCCGAACCCATTACCCATTATTAGCTCGAAAGAGTAGAAAATGGAAAAGATATTTCTGCGGCAACAGGGAAATGGACATCAAAGGCCATTTTTGTATCTTTGAGTTTGTTCTTCTATTGTTGTTCAGCTTTCTACATTATTCAGATTAGGCTCACTCTTCTCCATTTTCATATTCTGTTACTCTCTATCTTTTCCCTTTTCACGACTTTCTTCCCTTTCTCTCACTCTTTGGTCAGTGTCTGTCTAGGCTTATCTTTTTATCTGTGCGAATGCGGCGACCCGCCCAAAGGACTATAGTAAAATATCACCAAGGAGCTCTGCTTTCTCTCTCTCTCTCTCTCTCTCTCTCTCTCTCTCTCTCTCTCTCTCTCTCTCTTTCTTTCCCTGTAACTTACTTTTGTCGATTGTTTGGGAGTAACCCGGAAGAGGGCGACAAGCCTTCGGGACTATCACTACCGACGACCACAACAGTATCTTCTCTCTCTCTCTCTCTCTCTCTCTCTCTCTCTCTCTCTCTCTCTCTCTCTATCTATCTATCTATCTGTCTGTCTGTCTGTCTGTCTCAGTCACTCACTCATTTTCCCCCCTCCCTTCCTCCCTCATTGTGCCTGTCATAACATCATGAATCACTCTCTCCGTATTGACGCCAAACTTAGGAACAGAATATGATCATTATTGCAGAATAAAAGGATCGTAATGGTAACTCATTCTCCTCTCTTTTCCATACCTTGGCACTGTATTCTGTTCCAACCGAAACAAACGCGTGGATTCCAAAGAACTGTTCAGGGAGAGGAATAAGACAGACTAATAGTAATATGAAACAGTAACGTGGAGAGGGCTTGGAAAGTGGGGTACAGTGGGATGGAAAAACTAGAGGAAAGATTGGCAGAAGTTGTGTGAGATGGTCATATCCTAAGGCCAGAATGTCATATCTGAAAAGTTCAGTTTTTTATTGTCATAAGTGATTTTTCAAACAAACTAGAATATCTACAACACTGAGGCGATTCAAGTGCTTAAATTAGTCTGTACAGATCACACAAAAAAAAAAAACCCATAGTATATGACCATACAAAGGAATCTGATTTCACAGCCTTCATCAAAAATTCAAATTCGTTTATCTCAAAACAGCATTCTTGCAGATATGACATTATTGCTTTGGCCCCTTGCTATACAGGCGAGAAATAAGGAAAATAGAGTACTTCAGTATGAAACCTGTAATGTCTATGGGCGCGTCTTCTATTTACTAAGACAGTGATGCCCAGTGACTGGCTTATGGGTCGATATGATATGGGCCACCAAGGGAGCAGTCTAAAAATGGATCGCAATTTACCATTTCAAACTTCACAATGCTGTAAATTGTTCACTGATGTATCACAATGAGACGTTTTCCATGGCCTTCGCAATGTGACTTGAATATATTGTAAAAGTATTAAAAGTACCCCGATATCGAAAAATGAAAAGGTTGAGCACCGCCGCTCTAGAAGATTACGATTTGAGGACACCCAGTTTCAATGTCAGTTCTTTTCCTTGTGGCTATGAACGGGTAAATTTGACAAATCAAAATTAGACAAAATAGCAAATAGAATTCTAATATCGACGAGGCCATCATGGTCATGTAGCAAACTCCCAGCCACAGTTTGACAGAGGTTGTAAAGTGACTTTGTAAAAGATACAGTTTTCTGTTAAGTGGAAACCGTTGCGATTGTGAGGTTCAATACTCCTTTCGAGCATGGAGCCTAATTTGCATCGTGCTTTGCTGCAGAAAGTTCCGTCAAAAGAGGCAGGAGGCTGGCAGCAGGGGTAAAGGAATCAATGTATAAAGCTTTGCTACGACCTGAGCTTATGTCATGTAATGTCTTTTATAAGGACCATAGCATTTAGACGGAGGTAAACAGTTCAGTAGTCAATGGGTCAGGTTTATTTGAACTAATATCCCGATAAAAAATAACATGTAGGAGTTTATCATGTACAACGGAACTTCGATATTAAAAATGTACTCTGTGGGTGTTATATGTAGACACCTTGTTATTAAGTAGGAAATTTCACTTGCAGTAAGGGTTCCTTATTGTACTTTCATTTCATTATTTAGGTTGACCTCGATATTTAGTATACCTCAGTGATAATTATACTGTTTCCACGCTGTCTACCATTTCTGTAATTGGATTTAACAGATGGATCTCGTATTGAATATACCTCAGTAATAAATACACATTTTCCATTCATAAAGGCCATACCTGTTGTCGAGATTCTACTATACATGAGATACATAATTTAGAGCATTATAAAAAGATCTAGATTTGCTCATCATGTTCATGATTCTAGTTTTGCCTGAGCTTCGAGTCGCTTTTTTGAGGGGGAAGACATTAGCATGGTGCCATCACAGCCCAGTATAGCTCGTAATGACCCGCTAATGGCGAAAAATTGCTCACGAAAATTGCCAGGGCTCTGCGAGCGGGACATTCTTCCATTAATTCTAATAACCTGCAAGTTTCATTTCATTAGTGTGAATAAAACAGATTACATTTCCAAATTACTATCTGCATTACCTTAGCAGCGGTGACGTAATTCTCAGCCTGAAAATGGGTTGTGAGAAAACTGGAGAGCATAATTCACAGATTACACTTCTTTTTCAGATTCTCGGAACTGGGAAATCCACAGCTGGGGGGTGCGCGAGAGGGAGAGGTGGGGGAGGAGGGGCGTGGTGTTAGTGCGGACGGCATTTAATTTTTTGGTCTTTGTTCTTTGTGAAGTAGATGAGCAGCAGTTCAGTGAAGATCTCTCTCTCTCTCTCTCTCTCTCTCTCTCTCTCTCTCTCTCTC
>JAWQUT010000043.1:3018454-3036663 GCA_033807755.1 Ellobium chinense
CGCGCGCAAAGTTAAAAAAATACTCAGAATGGGAAAGTTAGAAAAGGCGCCTGGATTTTTTTCAGCATAATTCACATGTACTTCGGTTGGATCCATATGCATAGAACACGCTATGAACCTCATAATGTTCTTAGAGGCATTGTACCATGGTAAACCTTAAACCTAGCGGTATGATTATTATAATTATTCCGAG
The DNA here is from genome assembly GCA_033807755.1 of Ellobium chinense. Lineage (NCBI taxonomy): Eukaryota > Metazoa > Mollusca > Gastropoda > Ellobiida > Ellobiidae > Ellobium > Ellobium chinense. The sequence continues at coordinate 3,018,648 of JAWQUT010000043.1, forward strand.
TGGAACATCTATACCTTAGTCGAGAACCCTAATTTCCAGCCATTTCCTTCGTTTTGTGTTAATTTTGGAAACAGACAAGAATACATTTAATAGCTTTCCAACCCGGTTGCTCTCGTGTTAACCTATCATTCTGTTATCTTTGTGAATGTTGTGATAAGCTCATGGGGTCAGACATCCAAACTTCTGATGAGAACCTCTGTCTGTCTCGCGCCTTGTTATTTTTCACCTGCGATACATTTAAGCGGACACGACAGCACCCCTGGTTGCGCAACTCCTCTGCCCTCACGTTAACCCTAGCAAGCCCACATCCTACCTTGTTAACCCCGTGCGGTCTACATTCCACTTGTCCTGTCACCTGCTTCCTCCGTTCACTTCTTCTGTCGCTACTCATGCATCACAGTACATCATTGCGCGTCCATTTATGACAGTGATGAGTGGCTATCAACGCTGCTCAAGAGGTGATTGCCTCAGACTGACCACGACGGAGCTGGAGACCCTTGTAAAGTCCATCTGAGTAGATGCTATTGTTGATGGTCGTGGCCTTTGTGATAATGATAACTGTGAAGTTTTCCTACAATAAATGGCCGATTAATGATGCAGACTTCAGTTGATCCCATGCTATTTGCAATGAAATTGTCCACTTCATACCTCTGTTTTCCCCTGTATTGCTTTCTGTGAATTAAGGATTATATGAACAGGTTAATCTAAATGTACGCGACAACTATTTTTTTTGTGTCTAGTTGTTTATATTACATTTTCTTATTATCAGTTTTTGTTGCAGGTCGTGTTGTTGTTCCGTTGAGTGATCTTGCTGGTACAGTATTTGACACCATAGGATATCTATTGATGTATAAATGCTTAAAAATAACTATATTTAACGAAGGATATTAGAATACTTTCACTCAAACATACGAGTAAAGACGGAATCGTGTTCCCTAACAAAGACATGCAAATGATTAACGATACGCATCACTTTGCCTACAATCGCGAAGCGAATGAAACGCTTCATGAGTAGACGGTGACCGTGTGGACAGTGAATGGAAATCGTCAAAATCTAGCTGGAAAATCTCAGGTGTACTGGACCGACTGCCAGTTGACTAGCATGCAAACACTGGCAGGCTCAAGGGTACAAACCACTTGAAAGGGTCGAGGGCTCAGTGAGTAAGTCGGATTTAGTCAGGTGTAATTTGTATCACGTCATGTCTCGGTGTCAGAGAGCTTGTGAGGCTAGTGACGCTAGAAGGGTCACTCGGTCATCGCGAGACCGTACACGTGTATAGTGTCTCGTCAGGATGGATGGTGGATTATGTATGTTGTGGTGTTGGTCAGGGGGGATTGAATTGCTGATTTTTTTTTTCTTAATTCTGCACCTACCAGTATTTCTCATGAATTACAGTACTTATTTTTTCACACACTAGATTTAGTTAGATTCAATCAATCTGTTTCTAGTGTCTAGACTTTTGTTTCCATCCACTTCTTGGGTATAAGTCAAAAACGACGCAAGCAAAAAGGAAGCAAATGTACCACACTGCATCCCAAAGTTGGATTTCACTTTTCAAGAGATATATTTGATAAATCGTTGGTATCACACTGTAGTATCTGTTTCTGTACTTGTCTGCTTTGTGTGTTTTGGTGCCATAAACGAGACAAGAGAGATCATCGAAGATCTGAGCTGCCGAGCAGTGTCTTCAGAAGTTTTGAGTAAGCTCGTAAGCAATATTGGATGAATGGCAGTGACAGTGATGGATCAAGGAACGAACTTGATATTGCGTTGCATCGTGTCACAATGCATCATCATTTCTGAAGAGCTCTTCAACCCTGTGTTCTTGCCTATTGATGTTATACATATTTTGAAGACTCTGGTATACAAGTGGTGTCGCCCATATATTTGGCTATTATGTTCTATAACTTGTGTGTCAGTTGCATGACTTGCATGTCAGTTGTGTCCTGCGAAGCTACCGAACTTGATATGCGACTCTCTGTTTCATGGATAAACGACTTACAAGGGATTTCAGTTACATGCAGCATTATCTACATTATGCCTAGTTTATCTGTAATTTTTTGTCTACTGCCCATCCCAAGATGTCACTGAACTTCATGTCTTCCAGGTTATCTGTTAAGTTGGCTATAAAACTCAATCCTTTGTGTAATTGTGGCATTTTCGGGATGTTTCAAGAACCAGGAGGGTTTTCGGTTGTTTTTTTGTTGTTGTTTTGGTTGGTGTTTGTTTTTGTTGTTGTTGTTGTTTTTTGGTTGGTGTTTTTTGTTGTTGTTGTTGTTGTTGTTTTGTTTTTTTTTGGGGGGGGAGGGGGTGCATACAGGTAAAATTACAAAGATCCCACATTATCAGTAGCTTTGGTGTCAGTAGCCCATCACACGATGGTTCCTAACTAGACATCAGTCACTGTCCAAGATTAGCATCATGTGCTGTGAACAAACGGCTTGAAATTCATTCTGTAGGATTCCACGTGTAAGCTCCATTATGCATCTTTAGCAGTACCTTGCATCACTTGATGTGACTAAACTTGATGTTCAACCTGCTCTGCAGACAATTCTTGTTATTTCCTGGTTGACGACTTCTAGTTTCATGCTAACAGTGATGTCTTACCAGGCTGTTGTCAGGAATGCGTATAGTGAATTACTATATAATTAACGTTCAATTCATTCATAAATAGCTGCCTTTTCCTCTAACCTTTCACAACCGATGAGGATGAAATCACCTGAGAGTTGTCACTTGGATGTGGATCTTTATTGAATTTGACATGGTAATGTGATTTTTTGCAAAGCCGTTGTTTTCCGAGGGTTGATCAAAGCTGCGTTCTTTTTCTTTGAAGCGGGTAATAGTATTAACCTCATGACATTAGCGAATAAGCTGTGACAACTTCGCGCGTGTCAACGATTTGGAACAGTCCCACTTTACTTGAAAACGAAAAAAAAATATATAATCAGCAATTTCTTTTCTCATGCTTGACAGATCAAGACATAATTTATTCATCATCTTGGAGGAAAGTGGGACGCAGTGATTGTGTCAAATGTTTATGTCTGTTGCTCGGCTACTGAACTCGAACAGCGTGAATGTAGACCCCACGGGTTACGAAGAATCGAAAGTTATGAACAGAATTATCCTGATTTAAAAATTCTCTACTTTGAAGGTACATTTTAGAGTTTAACTCAAAGTGAACATAGACTCCACGGGTCAGAGAGCATCACATTTCAATAAACATACTTTCCTTTTTCGTAATGCTCTGCTTTGAAGGTACATTTTATGATAAAACGAGATCCATTTTCAAACTTTCCAATTACTTACGAATAAAAATCTAGTTAAACAACAGGAGGTTACTTAAAGGACCATGGACTATCTCTTTTTGCTATCTCTGCAAGTGAAGAGCCGAGATATTTCTTACTTTGAAGATCTGAAGGGCTTCTCTTGGTTACTTTTCGCATTGGCAGCTTCCTCTCTGTCATGGAATGTGGCTTTTTTTTTTCTCTTCCACACAGCAACAGCATCATACGGTAATGTCTCAGTTGTAGACTAAGACTTATAATTTGTGACTTATGTTCTATTTGTTGAGAATTCTTCCAGTATTAAAATATTCGGCTAAATACGTTGGCTTTCCTATTCCTATGCCGTGTTCAACCGGATACTTTGGTACTATCCTCCAGCCGTCCCCAAGTATTGCTATTGCATCCGTTATTCCTCAACTCATTAAACTACAATGACATTCCCAAAGACCTTCCAGTATGGCTCTTACAAAGAGGGAGCCGCATTACAAATACTTGCAAACGGGCCCAAAAGCCACTTGTCCAATTACCACATTAGTTCACAATGAGCCGGTGACATCACGGGTTATGGTGGTAAAACGTCTATTCAATGCGGAGGCCGTCTTCGGGGGTTTGTGGTTGTCTCAAGCTGGGCCCTTTGTAGAAGCCTCGGCAATCAGGGGGCCCCCTGGTGACTGCAACTGTTGTCGCCCTGTCAGCGTTGTCTAGCTAATTGTGGCCAGGTCAGGAGTTGCTTTGGGTGTGTCGTGTGTCAGTGGTGGGCACATCTCAGTGGTCACACATGACCAGTAGAATCACGCTACGATCTAGATGGAGGCATTATAACGTTGAAGCGATTAGTATACTATGGCAGAGGGATTTTTTTTTTTTTAAGTTACACCGAAGTTCTGTCCTAACTTTACCATTGCTTTCGGTATATACAAACTAGCACGATTAAGCAGCAATACTGGTAATTTTATCTCTTAAGACATCATCCCAAATTAATGACAATAGATGAAAATTAAATGGATTAAGTGAAGACTAGGTAAAATCAAGGCCGACAGCTATTACAGTACTGGACTACAAATGCTTGTTTTTTTTAATCATTCGTCTGGTGAAATGGAAGATGTTTCATTTAGGTATTGTCAAGAGGAGCATTTCGAAGAGAGACGGGCCGGAAAAAAAATAATTCCGAGATATTAATCCAAGATGGCTGTCACTTACATTTCCTGTTCGGTCTTGCGTAAGTGACTGGTTAGCGTTGAATTTCACAAATTCGCACCACATGCTGTCAACTTCCTGGCAGGCTACCAAATGTCCCGTGTCCATTGATTTCATTCCAACCATCCTCGAGCACTAATGGCTGCTCGTATGATGGCGATGAATTATTTCGTATCAAGTCTTTGTTATGATGAAAATGTGTGAGACAGCCCATCCATGGTCCAGCGATGACTATACCGAGACAAGATATTGCTATTTTGAATGATGACTACACATTTGAAAGCAAACGCTACTTTCGTGATAATATTATGATAGCCATCCTCAAATATGTCATACTTCATACAGTTCATAATGACATTTCTGTAATTAGTATCAACAGTAACTTTTTGGGAACACAAAAAAAATATAAAAAATACGCGAATTCCCTTAGCGCAAAAGCATATTAAATATCTTAGTTATATGGAGCTAGTCCGTTCCGTTTTTAGACGGAAAGCTATTTCTGCAGACATTGATATGAAATGAAATTGTATTGGAATATCTAATCATAAATGATTATAACAATTCAGGATCAGATAGAGCTAGACTGCATTGTCTGGAAATAACTTCTAGACGGACACAATAAGCTATTAACCTTTCATGATGAATATGATGCACGTATTTGTGTGCGGCCTGCAAAAAAGTCGCAGGGTGATACAGTAGTTCCATATTTAGATAGTGCAGATATGTACTATACAGATCCCTCAAAAGACAGCATTTTCTTGGCAAACTAATAATCTACGACCATAAAAAAAGGTGTTGGTGATATCTGCGGTAGATGGAAATTTCTGCCCTTAATACGAAAATGAAGTTTCTGATGAGCTCAAGGGCGCAATCGGATTCTCCAGAAGAGAAGTTGAGATAGACTATTCCAGTTTAAGAAAATATCTCCATAATGTGTGTCGTGAAAATTGGAGTATCTATCTGAAATCTTCACTAGGTTGCAGTCGTTCAAGTCATGACGATTGGCCGACATCCACGGTCTTCCTTCCTCTGAGAGGTTCACGCCAGTGAAAGTCCTTTAATTCTAGTCCTCTCTTGACCCCTTGAGACGTCGATTTGAGCAGCTTCCTTTCCCCATGAAGAAAGTTTTGGTTTTAAGGCGAGGAATATAACCGTTACAAATTTTATCTCTCAGTTGGGGTTCCCTATTGCCATTATCAAGACAAAATAATTTTCGTTTTCGACGTTTCATTTCGAGACAGCATGACTTTTGGACGTTTTCATTTCCTGATGTTGCCCTTCGTGCGACAAAAATGACACCCGTATCCATAAAAGTAGCGGCTAGAGCTGGGCAATAAACGCCCCGGCTCCCGTGCATCCATCATGCGATATTTTCCGCGCATTTCCCTTTAATTTGGCTGTTCACTTCTCCATGTTTCACGAGATTGTATCTCTAGCGACTCCCCATTCGCACTCCAGTGGGCGCCTATGGTGGCCACCGCAATCACGTCCGCACTTTGGCACTGGGCCCTGTCCATATGCATGGGCGGAACTTGACAGTTTGATTTGTTGGAGGAAGAAGATGAGTTCGTGTCCAAAAATTTCGAGTTAGAATTTTACAAAACCGATTAATGTACGTTATGGTTAATACGAATTTCCTTCTCTCTTAAAAGCTCGTGATAAGTTTGTCTTAGATTACTGCCCGTCTTTTTTCATTTCTCCCTTCTTCTTCTCAATCACCTTTCCTTCTGTTACTCTACGATCCTTTATCTTACATCTGGAATTCGACCTGCAAAGTAATGGGAACCTTGCACAATGTGACTCAGAAAATGAAAACATTTTCAAGCACTACAATACGAAGTGACTTAAGTTTTACTGAACATGTAATGTGCGCCAGACTATTTGAGTAATCCCCCTTCCTTTCTAACTAAACAGTTAACTCTATGCTAGTGCATACTTCTATGCTGAATTTAGTTACTGTTTAATAAAATATAAAATTTATTTCCTGTGAATTTATTGCTCGATAATCTACTTAGTTTCGTTCAGAGACATGGGGATTACCTCCCTCTGCGTCGGCGGTCCGCCATGGCCCCCGTTTCACCCTTGCCCCTTCACCTCACGTCCATCCGCCTCTGTCCGCTCATGCTGCCCGTATCTCTTCCATCTGTGTGCACTCTGGGACATAAAGCTGAGCTGCATCTGCAGGATCCGCTGTGGCTGGGCTTCTAGATTTGACGCGTTGATGATGCCGGTGGCCATTCAGGGAAAATTACTGTGTTCCCTTGTCCCTCATAAATCATCCGGTTTGGAGAATTTTTCACATCTTTTCATGATGTCGCGATTAGTTTGTTTCTCGGGTACGAACTTTTGAAAAAAAAAAGTGCCCCAGCTCCTTGTAATGTCTCCATGATTTCGCGATTTGCATCAGTCTTAATTAATTTTTTCATTCATTATGATTTCTGTCTCGCCGGATCGCAGGGTCTGAGGGCTTGGTAAAGTAAGTCTTCTGGTATAGGCTTTATAGAAAGTTTTAGAATTAAACTTCATGGCATCGATTTGGCAGGAAATTTGTAGAACTGGCATAACATGTGACTGACTCTTAGTTTTGAGTCTGTGAAAAGATTGAATTCGTAATGATTGATAGTCTGATGAAGAAAATTAGAGGTTTGAGGCCAGTACATTATTGGAATATGCCGGATTTCAAGTACATCAGATTCGAGATCATGATATCAAAGCTAAATTATATCACGATGTGTTTCTGCAGGACCCGCTCAGAGTAAACAGAATCCGTCGACGTCAGAAGTAACGAATTCTTGTTGGACACTGCTTTGTTTTATTTGAGTTTCTGGATACTCAGGTGATGGGGCCAGGGACCAAAATGCCTAAATTGCATTGTGAATTCTGTACAAAAATGTATCACACCAGGAAATATGAAAAGCGGGGCTTTGTGTGAATGGATCACTGCTAAGGCTGTGGAATCAGTTAGCGAAAGTAAGGAATATTTATAAAGATAACTGAAGCCGTGGTGGAGGAAAATAACGCTGATTGGAAAAAACAAAGCCGTATAAAACTTGGGTCTCCATTTAGCCTACAGCCTTATTCACTATTTTAGGATGATGATTAGAGGAAAAGGATGATGATTGTAGCAACATAATTTGATGACTACAGTGACAAGGGATACTGATGAAGGGCTTGGAGGGTATTGGAGATGCCGGTAGCGAGAAGATGAGAAGCGGAGATAACTTGGCGATGATGGTACGCTACACTCGAGGAAATAACAGACCGACGAACTCGACGCCGGCGGCGACATTAGTGACATTGTAGTCACACCGGTGTTATCTTGATTTCTTTTTTGTCTGAAGGAGACTAAATCGCTCTACCTGTTCGCCGGCTTTTCCCAACCGTAAAGAATTCCATTAGTGGGCTCGGGCTCTGATGGTGCTTGGTTACTATGACTAAAACTGTACTTCAAAGTCTTGTCTTTGTGTACCATAAAGAGATTAGATAAATACAACATGGCTACAAAGTCGCTTACAGTCATCCTTCGCTGACTTGCATTTTGTTACTAAACCAACTTTCATTTTTAATTGTGTTCATAAGGAGTGTTCGAGTAATTGAAGTTCTCCTTTTGGTTAGAGACGAACAATCATCTCTTGTCTTCTAGTTACGAGTCTGCCAAAACCATATTCATTTCATTCATAAAGAGATGACGAACTAGATTGATTTACTCACCATAATATCAACTATTTTACATTTATTTCTGCAGCTTTGTACTCTTTTCATGTGTGATTACTACAAAGAATACTACAGTATATGCTTTTCCTCACCGAATTTCAGTTTGCGTCGTTATCGACATTTCTGTTACATTACATGAGTTAAAATTTTGACAAATCATATGTTTTTATTTAGCCGTCGAACAGTTTCGAGCATATTATATTCCCCTGGAGATTTCACATGTTTTCTCTCTTATTTTCACAGATTTCCCAAGCAACGTGACTTCATAATGACATACTGTAGGTGACACATTGGAATGCTGAATCTCTATACGCCAAAATACAGAAAAGCCAACATGAAGTCCATCTCGCTTCTTGTCATCTTGTGCTTTACTCTCTACGTCGCCAACGCTCAGGTTTCTTTTGATATTCAAGAGGAACAGCAGCCGCCTGTTGTCTTGGGCAACATCGCCAGCAGAGCCAACATCACTTCCGTGCCGAATCTGGACTTCTCCCTCCTCAGCCAGAAGGACCTGTTCGAGGTGGACGCTTCCACGGGAGAGTTCCGTACTGTCACGGCGCTGGACAGGGAAAAGATCTGTGGATCCGTGCCCAGATGTATCTTAACAACCTCCGTAGCAGTGTCGTCACCTCTTAACAACTTTTTCCAAAGGTACACCGTTAATGTGACAGTCGTGGACGCCAATGACCAAAGACCCAACTTTGGCATTACATCTTATCCCAGAAGCCTCTCGGAGCGGGCGGCCATTAACACCACAATTCCGCTTCCTGTCGCTACGGACGCTGATTACGAGCCCATGTTTAAAGTGCAGAATTACTATCTAGAACCAGAATCACAGAACACATTTGAACTGGTCGTGCAGAGAAATAACAGATCCGACGGGTACGTTGATTTTAACTTATATCTTAGACTGATGAAGAAACTTGACAGGGAACAAACTGACTCTTATTCGTTTACCCTTGTGGCTTCAGATGGAGGAAGTCCAAGTAACAATGGAAGATTACCCATTATTATCACTGTGACAGATGAAAACGATAATGAGCCTGTGTTCCAGCGAACGCTGTATGAAAAGTCTGTCGATGAAGTCATCCCTGTTGGCACAACGATACTGAGCGTTACCGCGACAGATGCAGATGACGGTGAAAATGGAAGAGTGGGATATGAATTCCCCAACGATATTGACAGAAATATTCTGGATTTCTTCGAGATTGATCGTGTTTCCGGAGGCGTGAAGCTTGTGAAGAGTCTGGAGAAGGAGGGCGGCACGACGTTCAAGTTCAAGATCAAGGCTCACGACCACGGCACCCCTGTCATGTCTTCGGAAGCGAATGTAGAGATTACCGTTGACGACACCGTCAATGATCCTCCTGAGATTGACATCAGTCCGTGGAGGTCTCAAGGCGATAACGCCTTAGTATCAGAAGATGCTGTCGTGGACACCAAAGTTGCCCTGATCGATGTCACGGACACTGACTCTGGGAACAACGGCGAAACGAGCTGCTTCGCCACCAGTGACTACTTCACTATGCAGGCCTACACCAACCCCGGGGAATACACGATCTCCGTGGCCAAAGCTCTGGACAGAGAAAGAGATGGTAGTCTCATCATTGAGATTCAGTGCTCGGACAGAGGCAGCCCGCCACTTTCCAGCACCGCCACGCTGACTGTAGTCCTGGAGGATGTAAACGACAATCGGCCAATGTTCACCAAGAGGGTTTACAATCTCAAGGTGAAGGAAAACCAAGAAGCTGGAGAATTGGTTGGAAGCGTGTTTGCCACTGACGCGGACGAGGGCGTCAATGCCATTCTTCGATATTCTCTAGATCCCAGTCTGATGGAGTTCGAGATTAACGAATCGAACGGCTTCATCTACACGGCTGTGAAAAACCTTGATCGAGAGAAACAGGACAAGTACACCTTCGAGGTGTACGCCTTTGACATCAGTTTGGCGCCCCTGACGGCAACAGCTACCGTGATCGTCAACATAGAGGACTTGAACGATGTTTGGCCAAGGTTCGACAACTCATCGTACATCTTCAGAATACCTGAGAGTGCTGAGCTTGATACGGTTATAGGTCATGTGCATGCAACAGACCTCGACCTAGGCCTTGGGGGAAAGGTCGAATATCTCCTTGTTCACTCGCCCCACAATCCAGATCCACCTTTCGTCTTGTCCCAGTCAGAGGGTACCATAACTCTGACACACCCTCTGGACTACGAAACCACGAAGCAGTACAACTTCGTGATTACCGCCATCGACTTAGGCCAGCCCCCTAGGAATTCCTCTGTGGAGGTGAAGATCGAAGTCCTGGATGAGAACGATAACCCACCCATCATCGCGTTTCCGAGCCCAGATAACCTGAGTGTGACCTTGAACCTGGACGTGGCCCCGGGTCATGAGGTCATCAAGGTCATAGCCCACGATCTGGACAGTGGAGACAATGGACGGTTGACCTACTCTCTCAGCGCACCCAACAGCTCGGCCACGAATCTTTTCTGGATCAACGAGGACACGGGACTGGTGACACTGATAACGCCCCTCACCCCAGCCGACGTTCGCACCTACAATATCGTGATCAGTGTCAACGACAACGGGTCGCAGCAGCGAGCCACGCAGGCGCTGCTACAAATCGAGGTCGTTCAAGAGGCGAAGGAGAAACGTTCTTCGGAATCCTATACCACCATCGTCATCATTATGGTTTGTGTCACGCTCTTTGTCGCCGTCATCGTTCTTGTCACTTTATGTTTCATCAAGTACAACGACAAACGAAAGTACGAGTCCGCCTCCTCCTCAGCGGCGGACAAGTACGCCAACCAACCCAAGTTCGAGCCCGTCACAAAGACAACTGAGGAATACATCCACCAGGGTGGCGGGGACGATATCCTTGAGCGGGGTCTGGTTGTGAGTCCATCGCTTCAGAAACAACCTTTAACCTACCAGCTCCAGCCACAATCTCAGCCTCAAAACCAACGCACGGGCAGCCATATCAAAAACGGCAAAAAGTCCGTGACATTTGACAGTGCCATCAGGTCCTCGGACACGTCCATGGCCACCACAGAGAGCATCAGCACACAGCCAGACTCGGGGTTTAGCAGTATGAGCTCTCCGTATAATTCGGCGTCAACGTACAATTCAAACTTAACCACGACCTTTAACCCCGGGTCAACAGACTCTTACAATACTAACGGCAGTATCAAGTTTTTACCCGCTTGTTCGTCACCTTTAAACACTTTTTCAAATTCTCCCGTGCCGATGTTTTACAACGGCAGTAATTCTAGTAGAACTAATAATAATATGGGTGCTTCGTCCAGCAGTTTTGATGCTGGCGCCAGTACAAACTCTCTGGGTAGGAGTGTGGAGGAGATGGAGGCGGGCGACGAGGTGATAGACGTAGCTCTTCAGAAGCATAACGCCCTGGTGAGATCCATGAGAGGCAACAACAGGAGACCGCAGTACAGCAGTAGGCAGGTGAGTGATTTCAGATTTGGTTTTTTGTAACTTGCATTATTGTAGTGGCATAGAAAGAAATGAATTTTCTGTTCCTGTGTGTGACTTTGTTTGTGAAACCCTTTTCTGGATCACACCATCTTCTTAGCCAGTGAAAGAAACTCTATCCACTAAGATGCCTCTCTCTGCGACGGCATTTTCCTAAGATAGATTCAAAGGTGCTAGAGCCATGGACCTAGTGGCTGTTGATCTGTAAAGGAAGAACACAAACATCTTTGCCTGTTTTTTCAAACCTGCTGAAGGCTTGTATCTTTACGGTCTTCTATCATAAAACGTCAGGGGCTCCCCTGGGATTGTGTTTTCCCTGCTGTTCTGTATAGTGTGTATACCGTATGTACGAGACGTTGAGTGTTGCTCTTCTAGCTGCTGCTGTATTTACCTAATCTTCATTGCTGTTTTTTCTTCTTGTTGCTGATGTTGTTTTTGTTGTTGTTGTTGTTTCTTACTGGCTTTCTGGACGTACCTAGATCTATTTGATTATGTTGTTTTTTTTCTTTAGCTCTGGGTTGCCAAGATAATTCTTGGATTTTATTGTTAGCACGTGTTATTTCTTAAGTGTCCTTGTTCCTTTAGTGTTTCTTTCACATGCTGTTGTGTTGGGCGGTGCCAGAAGACGAAAACTGCCATTGCAAAAAGCGACAGTGTTTTCTTCTGTAGCTGTATGACAGAAGACATGTAAACAGTTCAAGAGGTGCATAAACGCAAAGCATGATACATTCAAAATATTGTCAGACGCCTTTGAAACACAACCAGCCGGAACAGTTTTTGCTTGTTGTTTCAAGAAGATGTCACTGGATCGAATAGCCGACACTTGCATGATGTATCGGGAGAGGTTCTTAAGACCATGATAGAATTTGCAGCATGTTCTTTGAATAGACGATGGTGTTTACCTTGTTTATGACGAGGTTTCGATGGACTTGAGATTTCAAAACATTACTGTTTGTCGGATTGCCATCTGATTGTTTGTGAAAAATATTATCTGGTGAAAACACACAATTACTAGATGCATTCATTACAGCAAAAATATTAACAGTAATAATAATAATTCTGATAGGTTTTAGTGAAAAGCCTGAAACACCAACACACAAAAAATTGGATAAACTAAATATGTACGACATTCTTGTCTTAGACCGACTCGTAAGAGAATTGAAGTATTGTTTAAAAAAGTCTAGGAATGTTATTCATGCACTGCGTTTTGGGTTCTTTGTGAACAGCTTTGCTGCCGTCATTTAGAAAGACATTTAGGATATCAGAAAAATCGCATTGTTCACAAACATGTATGTGATAATCCTAACCAGTTGTTTTTTTTGAGAGAAGATTTATAAAATGTCTTTTGAGGAGCGAATTAGTTGAAGACAGAGTTTTCAAAGTGAGAGGTTCATTTTTTATCCTTTCCGAAATGAAGCAAAATAATAGGATGTATTTACTCTTCACAGTTTTAGTATTGAATTGATTATGTAATAATCTTTGAAATAATTGAGATTTGAAGCTCAGTTGTATACTATTTTGAACGAACACTTTGGTTTTAAAAATTTCGTTTTTTAATTGCTCTATCTATTCACGTACAGTTAAATGAACTTTACCTAGTTTTGAAGAGCAGTGCACAAGTTGTGAATAGCAGCTGTTACATATTTTGGCAGTCATCATCCTAACATGTGTTTTCATCCACAGGCCCGAACGGGTTCAGGGGGTCACGACACAGAAGTGTGCAGCAGCTCATCAGTGGAGACCAGCGACAGTGGACACGGTGGGAGTGAGCTGGATGTCTCCGTTATCAAGGTAAGCTTGTGAAATAGAATACAGTAGGATATCACGAGCTTGAAATCCAGGGAAGAATTTTCATATTTGGACCATCCTTCAGCATGTTCCTGACCCGTACCAACAAACACTGAAGAGGGATTATTTTGATGAGGCTGGTATGAAAAAGAGGGACTTGGCGTTTTGTTGTGGGATACACGGAGAAAGAAAAGTGATCGTTTTCAAATTTTGCAATCTCGTTTATCCCTGCATGTTGTAGGGTGGACCACATATGGAAATCCTTCCAAAGCCATGATACTTGTGAAGTATTGTAAGTTTCTGTGGTGTTGGAGTTTGTGAAAGAAAGTTGACATGGAGAGTAAGGTTCCCATGATTTACTTTGAGAATGCGAGTGGTGGTTTGTTGTTGTTTTTTTTTGTGTGTGAGTGGCTGGAATCAGAGGTTCTGAAATCTTAGTGTTTTCAGTTGAAACTAATATTGGTAATCTCGTGCAAATTAAGTTAAGAGTGCTTTTGTTCCGTAGAGTTCTGTTATGGGTTCCGTAGAGTTAACTCCGCCAGGACTTTGCAGCTTCTGCAACAGAACTCAGTCTGCACGTACCTATGTAAATTTGCAGTGTTTTCGCCAGATCCCGCGATTCACCCTTTAAGTTTCAAAATCCCCCTAAAATTACATTGAACGCAAACCGATCACCCCTTCTATCCTGCATTCCAAAATTTGTATTACTTGAGAAAAACCCAAAATCGTTCTAAAAATGTGTAAATTCTCCCTCAGTTTTATGGCAAGGCGGATAGTGTCTCCCCCAATTCACATGACCTAGAGAAACACTGAATTTCACACATCAAGTTGTATCCATAAGCTCAGAAGCTTTTAGTTCGCACTAGTCCCCAGGGATTCAAGATGGTGAGATTCTACTGCAGAGTTATTGGACTTTTGGATTTTTTGTTTGAGAAACTAAATATTTCAAAATAACTAGCCATGTAGAAAAACGTCCGCACTAAATAAGCAACATTTAAATAGATTAAAGCAGGTCTGTGCCCATTCCTCACTGTCATCGACTTCAATCTCTTGAAATTTCAGATGAGTGCGATAAGCTCTTTATATCCTATTCCCTGTTAGGCGTTTCGGGATATCCCACCGCCTTCAAGACTAGGATCGGTACCTGGTGACCCGGGTGTTTGGAGCAAGACTGATAGATTGTGGCACCTACGGAATACCCTAGACGAAATTAGGCGTGACTAACGACACTACTGACTACGTACATTATACCAGGATATCAGAATGTTGTGTTACTTCAAAATACAAGCACCTACACGAATAGAAAGCCCTATGTTTTCCTGTCTCTTACGTGTCTGGTCATTAACTTGTTTCTCACTGTCATAGACTCGGCAGCGTCGGTTTTATTGAAATGTCCGAAGACTAAAAGACCAGAGGCGCTTGACTGAGAGGTTCTATAGTATGTATTCTTATTTATGTTTGTATGGAACCATTTAGATTGTCTGCCTGCCAAAATTTACTCTTCATGAATTGCCGCTCTTCTGATGTGGTCATGTAGGTTTATTATTCCCATATGAACAAACATTACGCTATTCAAAATATAGAAATATAGCGCCCCCCCCGCGCACCGAAAAAAAAACCCACTCCTCCCAAGACATCCAACCTAAAAAAAAATTACATTAAAAGCGCGCCGATCTCGCCTTCTTTTCTGCACTCCAAAGTTTGAAAAACCTAAATTCATTCTCAAAATGTACAAATTCGACCTCAAATTTACGACAAGGGAGGAATGTCTTCCCCAACTTATATGAGCTGAAAACACTGATCGACCCTGCTGTGAAAGATACTGAAGTTACCTAACGTCCTAGGCTAAACCGAAAAATTGAAACCACTTGTCATTTTTTTTTCTTCTCTGATGTCAAGCTCTGTAAGAACATGGCAGGAAATTAAATGAGATGTATCTATTGTTCTCTGTGAAAGCATAGCATCTGTGGGCGAAATTACACAGGCCAACATAATTTATTTAGGCCTGATTCATTTTGTTGATATACGTCTTTCGTCAGTTTTATCGAAAACGAAAGAATTGAGACGGGCCATTATATTTTGATACGCGCATTTTCTTCATATAGAACTTGTTTCAAGATGGCAACGTATACTGTAATTCTTCGTGTACGATTTCACTATGTTTTGTGGTCATCCTGCCTGTTAGACGGTTGTAGACACCGTAATTCCCTGGAGAATCCACGTTCCTAGCAGTGAAGGAAGACGATCGAAGCTTGGACTAACATGATCGTCACAATAATTGAATCACCTAGTAATTTCAAAAGTATCCGCGGCTGAAACATACATATTATTCATGGCAGTTTTGTCTTACTATTCCGTGGTCATTTTGTATCTTCGTCGCTGTGTTAGGATCACCATCTTCATTATCAGTCCGTGTAGGACATCGCGACCACAAGAGCTCGCCAATAGCGATCGATGAGCTTCCCGCCATTTTTGCGTTATCATTGTCGTATTAAAATATTTGTTGGAACTAGTTATTAAGATGCCCGCATCTCTGGCAGGCCCTCATTCGCCATCTTCTCCTCTCCTCTCTCTCTCACTCTCTCTCTCTCTCTCTCTCTCTCTCTCAGT
Organism: Ellobium chinense; assembly: GCA_033807755.1. Taxonomy (NCBI): domain Eukaryota; kingdom Metazoa; phylum Mollusca; class Gastropoda; order Ellobiida; family Ellobiidae; genus Ellobium; species Ellobium chinense. The sequence continues at coordinate 3,034,738 of JAWQUT010000043.1, forward strand.
CTTCTTCATCTCTCTCATATCTTGCGATCATTCTCGTCCTGTCTCACCATTGCTTGTCCTCCTGCTCTCGAAAACAAAACCAGTTCACATTCAATATCTAAATTCCTGTACCCAAAAAAGAGCTGAATAGAATCCATAATAATGTAGTCACTGTACTTTCTTTGGATAGCCCGAAAAGAGTTATCAGCTGTTAAGTGAGTCTTATGTGCAAAAATATCTCAATCAGCTTGACTGAGTTTTCATCATCAAATGATTTTTTTGTCCCAGAAAAAAAATATACAATTCTATAACAATGGCCATCGTCGCATAATGACACCCTCCGCATACTCAACCTTTGTCAGTGATCTCGGGAAGTTGACATTAAATGCAGTGGACCTTAACTGTCTTTTTAGATATACTGAGGACATCTTTTGGGAAGATTTTAGTTTCTTAGTAGCTCAAGTACGCTAAAAGGCCCTTCATGTTTAACGACTGGGACATTTCTGGTAAACATCACCGATAAACATCTTAACAAGCACATACATAGATCCATTCTGTAACGTTATTTCCATACATGTATAATTTCAGCAACCTCATAAATTGCACAGCTTCTCTCCCACGAAGAATGAAGAAATCGCGAAGGACACTTTAATGAAGTTAATACAAAGAAACGAGAATGGTTCGTAGGGGACCTGAAGATTTGTTATAAAGATGTTATCTTCATCTCGGCACCAGAAATTAACAGTGTTTAGGAAATGTTGGCAGTGTGCTTGGCATGAAGTTTAATATACATTTCCAAGTAGTCTAAACACCATAAACTGAAGGGAGATAACGAGGTTGGCTAAAAATTTTTTACAAAAATTTAGAATCAGATTTTTCGTGGTAACACATGTTGACTGCAAAATATGACCTCATGTCTGAGGATAAATCGTCGTTACTGCTTCTTATTTCGCCGGGAAAGTTTCATAATGTTAACGAACACAGGTTATGTAAGGAAATGTCGGCCCTCATGACTGGCTCAGATGGGCGGGACGGGAGAACATGCATAAACACTTTCTCCTCACAAAATTAATGTAGTTTGATAATTCTGAATATATGTTAATACATATTTTAATAAAAAAGATTAATTAAAATTCTGAACTCGTATTAGACGACAGTAACAAATGAACAATCAAACCCTTTATCTCACTTTGATATCTTGACCAGGCACTGCCATACTAAATCTGTATTTGGACCATTACACTAAATCATTTACAGACTAGATCTACCGGAAAATTGATCACGACGTATCAATTTGCATTCTCGTGGTAAAATATTTTTGTAGCAGGAATTCTGTGTGTGTATTTTTAACGGCTCTATTCTTTCTCCTCTTTCTTTCCCGGGAATGCCCATAAATTGAGTGAGCAGTGAATTTCCGGAGCCCATAAACCGCAGTCATAAAACGTTTATGGAATTGATCATAAAGTCGTGGCTCGAGAGGATGACAATATGAGAGGGACCGCTGGTGATAACTTTGTTCCAAATCAACTCGTTGTCCGTGTTGAGTATTGAACGGATATGAGTGTTTTATTTTCTTGTTGTGATGAAATATGTGAGTTACCAGCGGTCACTTGAGGTCATCAAAAGGGTGAGTAATGAATTAAGGTCCACTTGATATTGCTAGAATTCCGCCCTCACTCTTCCCCAACCCCAATTCTGGGGACAAAGACACACAATACCGATCGTCCATATTCTGTTACTTCTTCTCGCTGGTATCATGAGGGTGTGCAGTCTCCTTTTTACGCTAAAAACATAAGTGTGGACAATAGTGCATGGTTGATTAAGTGATGGCTCTTCCATCCTCAAGAATGGAAAAATATTCCCTGAGGGTGTGTGTGATGTGGATAGGCTAAGAAAAATCCTCTCTCTCTCTCTCTCTCTCTCTCTCTCTCTCTCTCTCTCTCTCTC
>JAWQUT010000043.1:3042366-3057267 GCA_033807755.1 Ellobium chinense
GGGGGGGGGGGGGGTGGAAGGCTTAGAAGTTGTTTAGGAGGTACAATGGGGTAAGAATATGACATGCATTGTTTATGGCTTATTCCACATTTGCCTGAGTCATTTTTTTTAGGTTTTGAGAAATTCATTGTGCAAAACTTTTTGTCCCAGACGAAATAATTGGGCAGATATGGTTTAACTTCAAAAAATTGAAAATATAATGATGAGATAAAAAAAAAATCTTTTTCAACAGTTAAAAAAAATGAGTGAAAGATCATTGCAGTATAAATCAAATCATTTACGCACGAACGCACGCACACACACAAACAAACAAACTTACTTGGGCGAATGTGGAACGAGCTTGACTATCTGGGGCTTCTTTGGGAAGGGAATTAAGTAGACTTTCAGTAAGGGGNATATAATGATGAGATAAAAAATATCTTTTTCAACAGTTAAAAAAATGAGTGAAAGATCATTGCAGTATAAATCAAATCATTTACGCACGCACGCACAAACACAAACACACACACACACAAACAAACAAACAAACTTACTTGGGCGAATGTGGAATGAGCTTGACTATCTGGGGCTTCTTTGGGAAGGGAATTAAGTAGACTTTTAGTAAGGGGAGGAAGGAGGAAGAAGGGGGAGTGGAGAGTATAAGGTCTTTGCTCTTAAGTTATCTCCCATTCCTTCCCAGAAATGCTCCCTGTCGCATTTTCTTTCTACTGTTTTAGACAATAACAAACAGCTTTATGATTCAAAGAATCTCTTCTCTTGAAAGATCATATTATCATAACCAAATTTATAATATACTATACACAGCTCGCCCATCTGATAACAAAATCATTTCCTATGAATTCTAGTCTCACTGAGAAATGCATGTCTATTGTGTATGTTCTGGAGAAAAGAACACACACCGTGAGGCATTTCCAGACGATGAGTCAGTTCGTTTATAATATGATGAGAGATGCCGTTTTAGTGATTAAATGACCAGTTATGTGTTTAACACTGAAGTGATGTTACAGAATATTCGTTCGTAAGTTGTTTTTTTTTCCCTTTTTTGTTTTGTTTCTAGCGAATAAGAATGATACAGTGCTTACAGAACTGCAGTGATTATTTCTGTTGTGTGTTATGGTCGTTACCAACGGAAATTCTGTAACTTCACATAGACTCAGGTTTTGGCTAGACCGGCTGGATGTCTTTGGCTGCGTTGCCACTCATAGCAACTTCCAGCAGTTTTGTACTAAACATGCACATAATTGGCTTTCCCTGTTTCTGTTTTCTCAGACCTTGTTGTTTACCAGTTTTGGGGTAAATCACGTTTTGCTTAAATCCTACCCACAAGATTAGTTTCCCTTGTTTTGTCATACTTTGTTGCTTATCAGTTTTGGGGTAAACTTTGTTTTAATTTAAAAACCATCAACGCCAAAGGAATTACGGCTCGGTTCTTGTGAGAGCCCTGTATTTGTATGTAAATGTACATCTTCATTTTCTGTGCAAGAACATGCTTGCGCATGTCCGTACTTTGTGTTTTCATGAACTTTGCACTCACCCTATTCATCAAAACGAGAAAAGGAAATTTGTTTTATTTATGACAAGAAGTCGGCTGTAATTACATTTATTCTGTTAAAAGGGTTTTCTCGTAATGCATGTGCTGCAGTATTAGGAGTGCGTGAGGTTTGTGATGTTTGAAAGATGTGAGGGCATTTGGGAGATGAGCAGTGCTAGATGGAAATTGAAGGGAGAGAAAGTTGGAAACGTGCAGAGAAAGAGAGCGGGGTAGAAAGTATATAAAAAGTGCATAAGAGTGTGTGTGTATGTGAGAGAGAGAGAGAGGGGGCGAGAGAAAGAGAGAGGTAGGAAGTGTGTGGAACAAACTGGGAGAGATTGATAAAGTAAGCTCTGTTTAAAGGCATGTTTTCATTTTTTTTTTCAGAATAAAAGACATTAGTAACTACAAATCTAAAACACATAGTGCTACTGAATCACATTTTGCTTAATGGCAATTGTGTTCTGCGCTATCGCAGTTGTGATTAAACTATGTCGTATGTGAATCAAACAAATTGAAATATGAAAAAAAAGGAGAAAATGCACGAGGAAAATAAGGTAGTTCACTAAGTGTACGTACATAAATTGTTTGACAATCTTCTGATTTACCGCGTAGCAGTAGGCTTTTCGAACGTTTCCATTTATGTCTGTGAGTGTGCTTGGACAGTGTCTCTCACGGCCTGGGCGCAAGATGCATGCTTTGCATCTCAGGCAGTATTTAACATTGTCTTGTGCTGATGTCAGTGAATGTTGATCATAAATTCATGGCGAACGACCCTACCATCCTCTGCCTTGTTGTTCTTTTCTATACTAGAGGCACAGTGCGAGTTGTAAGAAGCATAAAAAGCATGTGTTTTGCGTCACAGAACTTCTAAATAAGCCCGTGAGTAACAGATTCGCTTCAACCAATAAAAGTTTTATAATTATTTCAAATGGCAACAACCATTATATTCCTCGGTAAGTGGCACTGGTCGCCTTGGTCTGTTTTGGTTTTTCGCATAGAAATTTATTTTATTTTCTTGGTTTTATTTATGCGTGAGTATGGAAGGATTAGGAAAATAAGAATGTGTGAGAGAGAACTTTAAGAATTGATCGTGAGAAGCATGAGAATCATAATATCAATAAGTATGCATTTTGTTTGTACAGATGTTTTGGTGCCTTACCGTTGATTTCATGCTGGATCTATCAGTACAATGACAGTATAACAATGGTCAGCGGAGCATGACAAATCGTTGACTCTCCTATGTTCACATTTAGTTGCTTTGAGGAGCAATATCAAATGCTTTTTTGGTTGCAATATATTTTTTACAAAAAAAAAACAACTTCCCGTCTTCTGTTGTTCTTTGAAATGTTTATTGTATAGTATCAGTGAAAGTATTGTGTGCTTTGCTGTTTATCTTTGAACCACTTTATCAGTCTGTCTTCCATCCGTCGTTTGTCTATGTCTGTCAGTCAGTCTGTCTACATCAAAGTGATACAAATCATTTTAGAGTATGCTGGCAAGATAAGAGTCTCCCTACTTACTCCTTCCTATAATGTAATATTGAATAAAGAAAATTTTAATTTGTATCGACTTCCGAATATGGAGAGGAAAGTATTTGACGCGACTTCAGAGGAGCTATAAACATGAGCACCTGCTTGATATTAATTTTTTTTTTAAACTGGACGTCTAATCATCAAATAAAATTTGACGGTATCAGAATCACAAGAACCTTACTCTAATAAGCAAGCGTTTACCAACAAATGAAAATCAACAAAAAATATGAAATTTACATTCTGGTAAATCTCTTGAGGTCTTCTCTGGAGATAGAGAGCTATTCCCTCTCATGTGCCAAACATGAGTTCCCTTTCTGTTTTTTCTCACAAAGAAGTAGTCATCCTTTAAGTTTTAATAGAAAAATACAATCTTCACCCTGATTTATCAAAATTAATTCGTGTAATGAATCTCCTGTCTATCCAGGCTCAGTTCTTTGGTATGCCCTGTGAGTTTGGACAAAAAAGCTTTAATCCCAAAGTAATTGTTAGCTTGCCCTCCACTTCAAACCACTTCAAAGAAGCAACACTTCATACAAATTATAAATCTGCTGTTTGCATATTTTGTATAAATTAGAAACTGCCGTTGACCAGTTCATGTCCATGTTATTAATATTTGTATTTTTACCGCCGATTTCTATTTTGCAAGCTCCATGTTTTATGTTGTTCAGTTTTCTATGGCTTAATAACCGCACACACACCTTTGGCGGGTTTTAGCTTTTTTGTTATGTTATTTGTTTTTCTGAAGTACACAGGGTCAGGGATACCCTTGGCGGGTTTCTGGCGCTCTCGTTACTGTATTATTTAGTTGTTCAAAGTGTAAAGGGAAAGGGGGATAACACGATGAGATTTTCCATTTGTTCCTCACCGACCCTCCACAGGTAAGTAAATATGGAGATACTGTTTCAATGAACAAGGGAGAAAAGACCGTATCCCACTTCAAAGGCAGGTAGGTGTCAAAGGATGTGGAGGTGATATATCGCCTACATCACGATAAAAAGTCCTTCTTGCACTCAATAATCCTACTTCAGTGAGAGCTTTCTCATATAACCCAACAAACGTACAAGTTCGTATGGTCGCTCAACTGTGCGAATCCCATGTCTGTATCAAACAAGAAAACGACCTGAGCGTTTTTGATCCGCCAACAGACATAATAAATAGACTATGATCTTGTCATTTGGTTGAGGCGACTGAACAGGACTGAATGAGGGCATGTGACCCTGAGTGACTTGACAGTGTAGCGAATTTCAGCCTTAGGTCGTTGACACCTCTGTTGGCAAGGCTGGATAAGAATAGTTTTCACTGACCCAAGATGTACCAAATCAGGTTACATTGTTATGTATAAAATAATAAAGTTTCTCGAATTGCACTAAAAGACGGTAAGAATATTCTAAGGGTAAAAAGGTACCAAAACTTAAGTGATCGTAAGAGAGTTTTTAATTTGTATTGAAATATTGCTTCTTTGAAATGGTTTGAAGTGGAGGAGAAGATGACAAATCAAAGCTTCTGAAGTTTTAGTATTTCTTTAGCTCTTAAGAGTATTCTTACGGCATTTTAGTGCAGTCCGAAGGACTTTTTTACATATACATCCGTCTAGTAATTTGAAATGTTTTTGGCATCATTAGGATCTTACACTTTCTGGATCATTATCTTTACGTTTGCCTCTTTTCACTGGTGTGCAGCTCACAGGAGTTTTACTAAACTACACTTCCATTGTCTCACTGCATTTACCTAGTCGAGTTGAGAAAAGATAATCCTATTATTCTCTCGGCCACATTTAAGCATTTTCTAAATATTGTTACAATTGCGTATGTTAATGTTCAAATATTAATGATGGCTAAAATATAAAGTACTTATAGCCAATGAGATTTCGAAGTCAACAGAGAATCTAGGTGAAGGTGTGATAGAGTAGATGTATATTCTCGCAAAACCAGAGAAGAATTTAATGCAAATATCAACCGTTGCAAAATATGATAATGATTTGCAGTTTGATACAGGGCCCAGACTTCAGACGACACATTTTTCATCTCTAGACAAGCCAGTCATATTGAATTGCCTACCCCGGATCCATTTTTATCCAGTTAGAAATGTATGCCGTAGAGGCTGAATTTTTTATAGAATGAACTAGAGAACTCGTCTTGTTGTTTGAGACATTAGTAAGTGGGGAAGATCCAATATAACGTCAGTCTTTTCAGCTTACATGGCATACACCCTAGCCTCCATCAGAAACCCTAGTAGACCTTGCATGCCAGTTGTCTCCTGCTTGTCAACCAGCAAAATCAAATCGGGCAGATCTTTTAAATTCTCAGCATGTTTGTTTCATCATTGACTATTTCATAACTATGCTAAGATATCGTGGGTCCTAGAGGTTTCCCTCTTTTATCAGCAAATGTAACAAACATTCCTCTCTATCTCATCCCTCCCCCTTCCCCAATTTTTTTTTCCTGTGCCATAGATCTTCAGGAATCTTAATTGTCATATGCACAAGTCACTTCTGTCTAGAGTGTTTAGATTTAATGCAGATGACTGCAAAATACTGTCGTCGCTCGATGCTCATTATTTCAAATATCNAGGTTCACGCGGAAGATCTGAAGAACCCTATTGAAATATTGCTTCTTTGAAATGGTTTGAAGTGGAGGAGAAGTTAACAAATCAAAGATTCTAAAGTTTTAGTTTGTCTTTACCTCTTAAGTTTATTCTTACGGCATTTTAGTGCAGTCCGAAGGACTTTTTTACATATACATCCGTGTAGTAATTTGAATTCTTTTTGGCATCACGAGGATCCTACACTTTCTGTGATCATTACCTTTACGTTTGCTTTTTTTCACTGGTGTGCAGCTCATAGGACTTTTACTAAACTACACTTCCAATGTCTCACTACCTAGTCCAGTTGAGAAAAGATGATCCTATTATTCTCCCGGCCACATTTTAAGCATTTTCTAAATATTGTTACAATTGCGTATGTTAATGTTCCAACATTAATGACGGCTCAAATATAAAGTACATGTAGCTAATGAGATTTCGAAGTTATCAGAGAATCTAGGTGAAAGAGCTATAGAGAAGATGTACATTCTCGCAAAACCAGAGAAGACTTTAATGCAAATATCAACCGTTGCAAAATATTTTGATGATATCCAGTTTGATACAGGGCCTAGAATTCAGAGGACACATTTTTCATCTCTAGTACAAGCCAGTCATATTGAATTGCCTACCCCGAATCCATTTTTATCCAGTTAGAAATGTATGCCGTAGAGAGGCTGAATTTTTTCTAGAATGAACTAGAGAACTCGTCTTGTTGTTTGAGACATTAGTAAGTGGGGAAAATCGAATATAACGTCAGCCTTTTCAGCGTACATGGCATACATCCTAGCCTCCATCAGAAACCTTAGACTTTGCATGCCAGTTGTCTCCTGCTTGTCTACCAGCAAGATCAAATCGGACAGATCTTTTAAATTCTCAGCATGTTTGTTTCATCATTGGCTATTTCATAACTATGCTAAGATATCGTGGGTCCTAGAGGTTTCCCTCTTTTATCAGCAAATGTAACAAACTTTCCCCTCTATCTCATCCCTCCCCCTTCCCCAATTTTTTTTCCTGTGCCATAGATCTTCAGGAATCTTAATTGTCATATGCACAAGTCACTTCTGTCTAGAGTGTTTAGATTTAATGCAGATGACTGCAAAATACTGTCGTCGCTCGATGCTCATTATTTCAAATATCTGCACGGAGTTCTCATTCTCGCCTTGCATTACGTTGGCGAAGACGCCAGTGATGGCGAGCTCTGCCTCCATCCCGTCGCCATGTTTTTCTGCAAGCTTCACTGGGTGACATTCTTTCATGACGAAAATCTTCGAAGGAGTTTCATCTTTCTTTTGACCCAGGTAAATTGTGGTATAATACCCTTATCATCTAAACTACACTGATATCTTTGGTCTTCTCGCAAAGTTATTTTTACTTACGAATTCCTCTGGCAAAGTGTGTGTGTGTGTGTGTGTGTTGGGGGGTGGGGGGGGGAATGGTGACGTGATTTGATATATTCTTGTCCCTGAGAAAATGACAGGCATCCTATTTCAATGCTTAGGCCAACTGATTATATCGTCACCGTCTCCTAACACTGTCTGTAACCGATTATTGGCACTTTTCAGGAGAGCCAAAAAACTATGTCATTTTGCCATTCTTTCCATTATAGATTTGAAATATTCACTGAGTATATGTGAGGTCGCATAAAACTGAAGTATCTGCCTTTGCAATAGTTTTAGACGACGAGAAGAACGGTCAATCAGATACGGTTATTTTGTGGTTAAACACTGTGCGATTACTATCTGAGACTTTTATACAAAACCCAGACCATTCGATGAGGCATTGAATACACTTTGCAACTACAAAATATTCGATTTTGGTAGATTTGCATTTACGACAGTACTAGGGGACGGTGACGATATATTAATACTGATGTATTCTAGTTCTGAGAGTACATGTACCTTGCCAGACGCACATATTATACAGTTACGTAGCACCATGCGATGCTTTCCATCCAGAAACATCTGGCATAAAGGCGTGACTCGGTTAGTATTATCTCTAACCAATGGCTCCGAATGTGTATAACATTGCTGATGTGTCGCTGTGGTGGTGATTATGACTGTAATGCTGGTGCTGATGTCCTTGTCGTCAGATCTTGAGACCAGCTTGAACCTTACCCACAAACAAAAAAAAAAGAACCTCCTTACTCTGGGCTCAGATTACAGTAATGTATTTCTTTTCTACCATTTTTGTTTTCATGGAAGTTGACTCCAAACTGAACAATGTAAACCATCTCCTTCTATTTCCTTTCACCACGGCGAGTTTGTCTGGTGCAAGAGCCAACCTTGGAGTGACAATACATGAGCAGAGACAGTAATATCATGCTCACAAGAGGAGATAATGTCTGTGGAATGCCCCTTGCGGTGAGGATGATTAGACGTAATGGGATTTCCAAAGCGGAGCAGGGCGTGACGGTGTCTTTCGCTTCACTTCCCCCATCCTATCCACTTTCCGCCGTGCCGTGTCACAAAAGATGTTTGGAGGGCTCTCAACGAGTACGGATTTACGCCAGAATTTTAACAATGGCTGTTCCTATCGGATTAAGGTTCCGCACTCCTATTATAATTTGCCTCTTTGAGGCAACAAACTATCTTCTCCATCACCACTGACAAGAACTTCAGCAAGGGTCAAGGCTTTCTTGATACAGTGTCCACTCTGATCAAATGAAAAAGCTGGACAATTTGAGGCAACAAACTATCTTCGCCAGAGCTACCTACAAGGGCTCCAGCAAGGGTCAAGGTTTCCTAGATACAGTGTCCACTCTGATCAAATAAAAAAGCTGGACAATTTGAGGCAACAAACTATATTCGTGAGAGCCACTTGGGCTCCAGCAAGGGTTAAGGTTTCCTTGATACAGTGTCCATTCGATTAAATAGAAAAGGGTGGTTATAATCAAAGGTTGTTCTTGAATGCTTGGAGACAGTGCAAGTTGAACAGGAAAGGTGTTAAAAGGATGAAGTTATGCTATAACGGTGACTGATTTTTTGTTTATCTATGGACGCACCCACAACAATTATAATACATTTAGCAGCTCGGTAAAGGATGAAGAATAGGCCCGGAATAATCTGCAAGGGTGTTCGATTGTAAACCCACTCTCCACAACCAGCCCTCAGACTTTTTGCTACAGTAATATCACATAGGTAATGTCTCATTATATAGTCTAATGATAAGCATTAAACTACTTCAAAATTTTTCAGAGGGAGGGACGATCTTACTACCAGTATTTTTATCCTGTGAAGAGCCTGTAAATTACCGTATCTTTCACGTAGATTTCCTGGCTTATAGAAAATAAAAAAAAACACTTAACAACAAAAACATTAGGCCTTTAGGCTCAGTTACGCATTTTACTGTAGGTTCGAAGCTTCAGCCGTGAGGCACTGCGTAGCTGACTCAAACAGTAATATGACATGAGTAATGATAGTCTAATGATAAGCATGAAACTACCTGAACATTTTTCACAGGGAGGAGCGATCTTACTACCAGTATTTTTATCCTGTGAAGAGCTTGTAAATCACCGTATCTTTCAGGTAGATTTCCTGGCTTATAGAAAAGAAAAAAAAAACACTAAACAACAAAAACATTAGGCCTTTAGGCTCAGTTACGCTTTTTACTGTAGGTTCGAAGCTTCAGCCATGAAGCACTGCATAGCTGACTCAAACAGCCAGGACACAGTAACAGTAGAGATGCATAGGCACTTGCCCTGATCTATCCTTGCTCTATAAAATACTTTTATTTTAATGCAGATTACCCATTCTGGGGGCTCATTATGCAGTTTCCACTGACCGACCTTACTGTAAATAGTAAAATGAAAACAGGACTTTTAATGACCCCGAAGGAAATAGGTTTACAATGCCCTACAGTACCATACAATGTTTTCATAATACAAACACATGGAACAGTACACATCATACATATAAATACATAATACATACTACAAATGAACCACATAACCAAGTCATTGCTGCTTGTCCGCGGTGCAGCGCACGGTCCCCCCTCCTCCCTCTCTCCCTCCTCCTCCCCCACCCCTCACCTTTAGACCCAAGGGCTTATTTAATTTTACGCCTTAGTCGAGTTGGAATTGAATAAGGGAGTGAATTGTCTCTCCGAAGGATATCGCTACGTAACTCGCTCGGCCCCGCGACTCAATACACAAACCTTTGAATACGACTCACATGCTCGTGATGTTGCATCACTACTTGACAATGACAGGGTGAGTGATTTTAAAGATAGGCGTATGCAGAATCGTTCTTCGCGTCAGAGGAAACGCTAACCAAGTAAATATGGGGCTCCCTTTGTATGGGCATAACTGAACATAGTGAACAACAGACAGTGATGACTGGAATTTTAAGTCTTATTTATTGAGCAGCCCATGAGAGAATGTTATTAGGGCTTGTTTCATTTACGACAGATTTCAATACGAAAAGCTACGGGTGATTATTAATTCATTCATGCTAATTATGATTATTAATTCACTCATGTATATAGAGTATTTACATGTGTATTAAGTTCAAAATATCGTTTTATAAAGCCTACATTTTTCAGCGAAAAATCCAGCGAGGGCGTCGAACATTTTGCAAGGTAGACAATCCTTCAAATGTTCTATTGTTCCGCTTTACGTGGTTACTTCCCTTGCGATGTGCTGCCCATCATTAATTTGTTTACTCTGGTCTGCTTTTCCCCTTACTTTGGCCTTGACTTTAATTAGGAACCTCTTGACTGTGTTGTTGTTGTTGTTGTTGTTGTTGTTGTTGTTGTTGTTGTTGTTGTTGTTGTTGTTGTTGAAAAGTATGACCATTCCTGACAGGAGGGCAATTACAAGGAATGTAGTGGAGGCAATAGAGTCCTCTTCGAGAGAAATAAAGAAGCCGCTAGCAGCAGTGACACATCTCGCCATAAAGGTGGACTGCTGCTGAACTGCACTAGGGGGCGCGGGGCGGTAAGCAGTTTTAGACGTTACAGATGCCTCTGAATAAACTGAAAATAAAACATGGTTTAAAAGTATAAGATAGATTACGGACATATCGCAAAGGAATTCCATTCATGTCCAGGTCAAGTGAATACTTTCGGCAAGCATTTCCCGGAACAAGGTGGAGACAACACTGTGTCGTCAGAGATCAGACTGATGCTTAACACTTTGTCCACTAACTGCGACGAACATCGATTTTTCAGTAGGCTCTTTTAATATCATTTTCCACCACTGTCGAATTTTGAAAGCCCATTCTAAACTGGGCCAAGCTTAACATTGCAACTGGCTTTCTTACTTAGATCTAGATCGCTGTGGTACTGTGCTGGGTTTGTCAAAAATGTTAATATTGATTACAGACCTGTAATTGGATTGGACCCTTTTTTCCTCTATGGGCTATATTAACATTTTGAGCTGCTCTCTGAACCCAAAGTGTTAGCTTTCACCCAGACCCATACCAGATTGAAGCTCATTATGTGGCCCAAATTTTAAGACTTACTCAACCCTAGCAAGCCCATTGAAATTTTGAGCTTGGTTGCTATTTGTAAACAGACCCTACATTTTTCACTGGTCAACGCCAAACCCCTCCTCTTCCGCCTGAGCACACCCTTGACAAGGCAGTTCCAGCCCAGGGCTAAATAGTGCCTGGTAAAATAAAGTAAAATGGACAGTTTCCCATGATATCAAAATTTCCCCCGTGGAGCTCTTATTACTGGAAGCAGGGCATGACAAAAGAGGGAAATGGGGAGATGAAATATACCCCCTAAGTTGTAGGACCCAAAAGTCAAAGTACAATTACAGGCCTGTAACCTATTGATTGCTGCGTCATTAGGAGTGACTTCCTCTTCGCTGGTTTGTAAATGGCTGCCCTCATAGCTGAATTCTTTTATACAATTCCTAATTTGGTGAATCTGAAGAAAAAATAGCTGGGAATAAAAGACAACAATCTTATGCGAAACCCAGCAATGCAGGCTGTTATCTGCTGAAAGGATCCTGCAAAAAATAGAGTGGACTAATGAACGGTTTTCTTCAAATGCAAAAATAGTAAATCTCGATCCAGGATCTGGGTGAAAAGGCCTTCTGGCCGGTTTGTTGTTGTTGTTGTTGTTGTTGTTGTTGTTGTTGTTGTTGTTGTTGTTGTTGTTTGGCTTTGTAAATTATGAGAACCAATTGTGCAGCTGCAGATATTTTTGCAGTTTTCTAGCAGTTTCAAAGTTAATTTTTTTATTAATATTAATTATATCATATTTTTTTTTTAAAATAAAATGTACTGAACATTTGGAGCGCCACCCAGTGGATTCCAGGGAATTACTTTCAAAACAAAATTACCTAATGAAGTTGGGCACCTTTAGATTATGCACCTTCTTTCCAAAGGAAATGACGTCTCTTTTTGTGTGTGTAGAGGCTCCATTTTCTGAACGCTAAAACGCCGTTTTCAGCTGCTGGACTACTATAATTATCAAAAATTCAAGAGGGTCCCTTGAAATCTTCAATCCCACATGTTTTCCGCATATTTCCACGGATCAATATGGCCTAGACTGGGATATTATTGTGACAGTGAGTGAAGGAAGGAAGGAAATCTTGTGTAATGTTCAAATTCTATATAGATGCTGTCTCAAAGAGCTGGTAAGCAAGTATTAATGATGCCACTATGTCTGCCAGTTAATCTAAAAAGAAGTGAATAAGAAGGAAGACTTTGAATGGCTCAGGAAAATCGGCGAGGGAAGGCCGAATCGACCCTAGGGGGAAGTTCGTACGGTATCAATATATTTGAACACCTCATATATTCGACAGGCGCATTCACACGATTCCATAATTAATACAAAAAAGCCATCACGATATCGCGTGACTGAATGTCTCGTGACTGCTTCTCCCTTTCAAAATAGCGTCAAGCAGTGACGACGAAGAGCGTGCAGCCGTTGTGGCAATGTTTCACATTGCCTGTCAGGAAGGAAGGCAGAAGACAAGAATTAAAAAGAAGTATGTGTATCAGAAACGGAAGCGACAGAAGAGTTGTCCACGGCCGTACTCAAATTTGATTCGAACATCTGAGCAAACTAACAATAATTTACGTGCAAGTGTGATCTGGTTTGCTCATCGATATTTGAATACAAATAAGCCGCATCGATACCAATATCAAAAGAACCCGTCAGCAGTGGATTTAGATCTATGATCATTGAACTAGAACAAAAAAATGAAGAGGGAAGGAGGAATATGGATAATAGGCCAGACTGGGTTCAATAAGGACATACCAAAAACTTATTTCCAAACGATGTAATTACAGAAAGCTTAAGCATTTTCCTATGTAATTGACTTTCATGTTGATATACACAGCTGTTAAAATATTTGCTTTTGAAGTTTTATGCTCTATTTTTTTTATCCCGGTGAATGCACCTTTCATCTAGTCATACACTGGATGATTGTTACAGTTAGCGCAGGAGTTCCTTTGTCTTTCATTGTTTATGTAGGCCATAACTGTTACTGTAACTCCAAATATTGATACTGAACTTAATATCCGCTTTATTGAGGATCCCTTTTAAAGCTTTATAATATGTCGATACATAGGTAAACTTGATAATGATGATGGTGACGATAAAATTATTAGTACAAAGATATTAACCTGTATCCTGTTCACTTTCTCTTACACTTCTGTCTCCGTGAACAACTTGAAGCCATTTATCTTACGTCTCTAAATATTCATTTATTTCAGTATATGTTTAACGTGAGGAAGAATCACATTTGATGCGAAAATCCATTTTATATCATCACTGTCATCAGAATATTTTATATATCAAAGTGTAATTTACAAATTTTTAACATCGCTGGTATGACTGAATTTTGTTTCTTAGATACTTATATAAACTGGTAATGATCATGAAGATGTTGATCATCACCAACATCATTATCATCATTATCATCATAATCATCATCATCATCGTCTCATCATTATCATCTCATCATCATTATCATCACCATCATTATTATCATCATCATCATTGCTCCCTAAGGAAAAAGTATCTTCCAGAAATTTGGAACCCTGTATTATTTTTTTCTAATGCAAAGTCTGAGAGTGTCTATTATTTTGAAAATGATCATCATCATCATCGTCTCATCATGATTACCTCATCATCATCATACAGATCTTAATCATCATGAAGAATTGTTGCTAACGTTTGGTGTTGTTGATACACCATGCTGTCTATACGGTTGTTGTACATGACGCTACTGTCATCATCATAATCATGATCATCATCATTATCATTATCATTTGTTTAACACAAAATGAAATAGAAAAGCGTCCACCTGTGTTGTCAGTTGTATTTTACAATTTTATTTAAACTATAAAGAGAAGCACATAATATGGAAGTATCAAATTTTCGGAATTTAACAATTCCTTCATCAGGAATAATAAGTAAACAACAATGATAATGAAGAAGAAGACAGATGAAGAGACCTAAGGCTATATAAGTGTGCTAATTTCAAAGGATTCGATAAGATTTCACTAAAGAAAACAGAGAGAGAGAGAGAGAGAGAGGTGAGGGGAGTTCAGATAGAACAAGAACAAAGGCGTCACCCAGGTTTTGAGGAGGTAGGAAACAGACTGAGGTAAGAGAATGGTTAAAAGACAGATCTTAATGATCAAGATGAATTGTTGCTAACGTCTGACACTGTTTGCTACACAATGCAGTCTCTACTGTTATTATACACGACGTTACTGTCTTCGTCATGGTTACGCTGCCTGTTGCCTGTGCTGTTGCTAATGCTTAAGGTCTGTTTTCGAGGATTTAATATCGTTAAGTCCTGTTGAGGATTATTGTGAAGGATCTCTTGTCGTCTAACGTTGACTACATCAATAAACAACAGCTGTGCCCGCTAAGACGTAAGTGCTTTCGTGTACAGGGGCGTAGTAAAGGGTGGAGAGGGAAGGAGGAATATGGGGGACAGACTAGACCGAGTTCAATAAGAACATGCCAAGAACGTATAAAATTTCCAAACGATGTAATGACAGAAAGCTCAGGCATTTTTTTGTTTGTCTTTTTTAATTGACTTTCATGTTGATATCCTATTGTCAAAATATTTGTTCTTGAAGGTTTATGTCCTATTTTTTCTTCATCCGATTATCTGAGAATACGTGTACATGTTCGTACTTGTCTGATAACATACTACCTTCGTATTGTTTCATCTGGGCGCCATTTACAAGCATTGACAAAACGATTTTGTCAACGGTTGGCTAGTTTTCTTTGCCGCTAATCTGAAAGATTCTAACAGATTCAGCGCTCTCATAATATGTACGA